>PVKC010042655.1:0-11918 GCA_004027635.1 Crocidura indochinensis | reverse complement strand
AAAAAAAAAAAAAAAAAAAAAAAAAAAAAAAAAAAAAAAAAAAAAAACTAAAATATACAAATATAATATTTTAAGAATAGAATTCTTAAACCTATGAGGTTAATTATTTTGATAAAGGCTTTGCGCAGGTGCTGATTATAGTTAAAACTGCCTGAATACTGATCCTGCAAAGGGATTTTATACGTTCACACTAACAAATTGACATTTATTTATTTAGGTTTTTGGGTCACACCCAGCAGCATTCAGGGGTTACTTCTGGCTCTACGCTCAGAAAATCACTCCTGGCAGGCTCGGGGGACCATATGGGATGCCGGAATTTGAACCACCGTCCTTCTGCATGCAAGGCAAATGCCTTACCTCCATGCTATCTCTCTGGCCCCACAAATTGACATTTTTACTAGGTGGTTTCTTAAGGAATCTACACGGTGCGACAGTTCACTGTCTTAGCTACAGTTTATTACAGTGCCAAAGGGTTCCTTTTTTCTCCATACTCAGGCAAGCATTTTTTTTTTTTTTTTTTTGATTTTTGGGTCACACCCGGCAGTGCTCAGCGGTTCCTCCTGGCTCCATGCTCAGAAATTGCTCCTGGCAGGCACGGGGGACCATATGGGGCACCGGGATTCGAACCCATGACCTTTTTGCATGAAAGGCAAACACCTTACCTCCATGCTATCTCCCGGGCCCCTCAGGCAAGCATTTGTTATCTCATTTTTGATGATGCAGCCTCTGGATTTGCATTTCTCTGATTAGTGATGCTGGGCATCTTTTCATATATTTCTTGGCCTTCTATGTCTTCTTTGAAGCTGTGTGTGTGCTTGCCTATTCAGACCCTTTACCTATCTTCAGTTATTCCCAGTTCCCTGGTTGCAGTTTGCTGTGGTGTTCACCAGGGGTAGCTGCAGAGTTCACACTTCTTTGGCAGAGGCTATATATTACCTCCAGCTATGATGCTGGCTTTGGTGCTCATCTTAGGGCTGTGAGGGAATAATACCCTTCTTTGTGGTGTTTACGTACACCTGGGTGCAGTGGGGCCAGAAATTGCTTCTAGTCCTGAGGATCAGATAATATATTTGTTGTATGAGAGCGCGAATCTGAACTCCTACCTTGATGTTTTCAACACAGGCACCACAGCAACTGTGCTGCTTATCTTTTAACTGTTGGGTTTTAAAACATTTTTGTTTTTTTAGTCATTAAGCTGTGTGAGTTGTTTACATATTTTGAACATTAACTGCTTATGGAAGACACATAGCTTGCAAATTTCTTTACCTTTTTGTTTTGGTTTTAGATCCATACCAGGGCCTACTTCTGGCTCTGTGCTATTTCTAGCAGTGCTTGGAGGATGGTGCATGACCAGGGATCAGATCTGGATTCTGGCATGCACTCCAGTCCTTTGAGCAGAATTCTTCTCAAAGCCAAGAAAAGGGATTTTTTTTTTTTGGTGGAGATAAGGATCAATCCTAGGTCCTCAAACATATAAGGCATATGCTTTCACTGTTAAGCCACACACCTGACATTTTTGCAGCCATTTTATTCCCCTTTGTTGGTGTCTTTTTGTGTGCAGCAGTTTTTTTAGTTTAATGTAGAGCCATTTGTTGATTTGTTTTTGTTTTCAGATACCCATGAGTGTTTTCCTTACTAATCACTTTAATAGGAGTTTTGTGGTTAAAATGCTTTTGTTACAGCACATACCATAGTTTGTCATGTTAGCAGATCTGTTCCTGTCTTCAATTAGGCTGAGTCCTAAGGGCAGGTGACTTGTTCTATTCAGTTCCCCCCTTTTACAGAAGAGTAATGCCTGATACAAATGCTCAGTAAACACTTGCTAAGCAGGCGAAAATAAATTTGCAACTGCATCATATTGCAGATGAATTCAGTACCAAATCTTACTCTGTATGACTAAGTTCATCTAAGTTAAAAAGAAAACCTACTTTGTGTACAGTATCAGGGTAATACTTGCCTTATAGACAAGGCACTGTTAGTGTTCTTGTGTATGTACATACCACTGTTTATCACTATATCAGAAACATTACAAAACATTTCTTTTAAATGAATTCATTTATATTTTAGAATAGTTTCAGAAAATGTTCATAAAGAACTTCTGCACCTCATGATCTGTGTTTTTGTTTACAGTTTAGGAGATTATTTTGTCTGTTTTGTTTTTGGAGCACATGAGGCAGTGTTCAGTAATCACCCTTGGTGCTTGGGACCACATGGAATGCCTAGGAGCAAAGCTGGATGCAAAACAAGTACTTTAACCTTTGTACCTGACCTTCTCTGTCTTGACCCTGAGAATTTTTATCTGTGTGAACACATTTAACTAATGTTATAACCACAGAGTTTACTAATACAATTTTGGAGTCAACTAAAGTCACTTTTAGGGTCTGGAGTAATAGTGGTCAGTGGTAGGGCATTTGCCCTGGGTTCGATGCCTGGTATCCCATATGGTCCCCCAAGCCTGCCAGGAGTGATTTCTGTGTGCAGAGACAGAAGTAACTCCTGAGTGTTGTCTGGTATGGCCCCAAACAAACAAAAGTCACACTTAAAATGATTTTAAGGGGCCGGACAGATAGTACAGCATGCAGGGCGTTTGCCTTGCACCTACCTGGCTGACACGATCCAGGTTTGATCCCCAGCATCCCAAATGTTTCCCTGAGCTTGTCAGGAGTAACCCGTGAACAACGCAAGTGTATTTCCAAAACAAACACAAAATCAAACTACAGGTGCCAGAGCAACAGTATAGCAGGTAAGGCACTTGCCTCGCAATGGCCAACCTGAGTTCAATTCCTGGCATTCTATAGGGCTCCCTAGACAAATTGGGAGTAATTCCTGAGTGAAGAGCCAGAAGTAACTCCTGATGACCATCAGGTGTGGACCCAAAACAAACACAACAACAAAAGATTCAAACACATACAAAAAACATTTATGTGTTGACAGAAGAGAAATAGTAAAGAATATGTGGATACCCATAGCATCTAATAAGTCACTACAGCAAATGTAATGTTCCTTCTCTTTCTTAACAGTTTTGCTTTTTTAATATAATATGCAGATAAATCACGCCAATTTGTTCTCACAGTAATTTTGTTAGGAGCACAGCTAAACTCACGAGAAGAAACTTGTCCAGGTTTCCAAGAAAGTTTAACTAGAGTCTTAAGGGACACAAGAACGAGAAATGGTACTTTGTTCATAAAGACAAGTACAATTCAGTCAGGGGCACTCAACACAGGGACAACACCCTCTTATATTTTCAGAATAATGCTAAGACATCAAGTAATTCCTGTCGAGTTCAGATGTTAGGTAATTGACTGCTATTAAGTTATAGGATCAGAACTTAAAGCTCATTTTCCTAACTTAATTGCCAAGCAACTCTCTTGTATACTCTGGCTTCTCAAAAGGAAGCACTAATTATGCTCTGGGGAACAACATATACAAACAGCAGCATCTGCTCAGAATGTTGATCCTAACCGACCAGGTGGGCTAAGCATTGCTTTACTGTTTTATCAACCTTTCTTTGAAAAAGAAAAGGAAAAGAAAAAAAAAATAGGTTCTCGTCACAGCCACTTAACTCTTGAAAGACAAGAAGCCTCATCAACCTATTCTACATTTCATTTGGATATAGTAACTATAGTTTTAGTTAATTTTCTTTTCATAGATAATGGTCTTAAGATTTTTCTTATGTTATATGAAATATTATTTTAATGATGCTACTGCGTATCTAGCAAGAATAGAAAGATCACTTCCAAATTTCAGAGAAAAGAAACTTTATCTTGAATATGTGAGGGCATGAAATAAAACATAAATGACTTCATATTGTCTCCAAAGACATTCAAAAATAGTTTGGAGCAGTATTACAGTGGGTAGAAAGCTCATCTTGCATGTGACTGACTTGGGTTTCATAACCAGCATCCAATATGGTCCCCTGAGCCTGCCAGGAATAATACCTGAACAGAGTCAGAAGTAACCCCTGAGCATCAGGTGCGGCCCTCAAACAAAAACAAATGAAATAATTTCCACATTCAAACATTAAGATATATAAGATAAAAAGTGCCTAAAATTTTAGGCAAAAAAAGCCAAATCTATTTTGGAATGAGTGGGGGACACCCTCCTCCTGCATCTTCCTTCTTTTGGGAAGCCTGGCAGCTGTAACCACAACCACAAACACAGTTGCGATGTCTGTACTGGGCCAGCTCCATAGACTCACTCTTCCTTAAGAGATGTAAAGCAAGCCATGAAAAATCATGGGTACACTGGCTATGCAGCAGAATGCTGGCAATTTTGGAAAGAGAGGGCAGACCAAGTCCCTGTTCTGCCCAAGTCACAGCTGCTGCAACCATCACCCAGAAGCACCACTTTGCCACTGGCCCTTCTTCAACACTCCTCTATGGTTCTCTTCAGGACACCAATCTGACCAGACTCTAGGTATGCTAGTATTTGGGATGATTATCGATAACCTGGACTTTACTGGACCAAGTGTGGGCACACCCTCACCCCCACATTCTCCTGCTTAAGGGAGATCTGGCAGCTGAGAACATGCTCACAAAAGCTACAGTGTCAGTAATAGTACTTTGAATTCCTGGACAACTTCATTTGTTTGATGCTGTCATCCCTACAGGAACACACCAATTTAACAGAATGGACAGCTAACAAGAGCTTACTTAAACCTTATGCCACTCACTGTTGGTGACTCATTTTAAGAAGGTCACTTAGCTTCCAACCATTGTAGATTCCACTTAACCTAGAAATGCTTGAAACTGAAAAGTCAACTCCTGAGGCTGGATTTTAAAATCCATCCAACCTATATAATAACAGAAAACACTGATCAACTAAATGTGTCACAATCTCAAATCTCATCACATCAAGGAATGAGCCGACTAGGGCGGGAGTGTTAGCACAGCAGGTACGGTGCTTGCCTTGCATGCGGCCAACCTGGGTTTAACCCTGGCATCCCACGTGGCCCCCCAAACCTGCCAGGAGTAATTTCTGAGCACAGAACCAGAAGTAACCCCCAAGTGCCACTGGGTGTGGCCAACAAAACAAAGCACAACACAATATAACTGAATGAACTACCTCTAATGATTATGCTTGATATTTACTAAGGAAAACTGAAATGTAACAAATTTCAAACCAGAGCTGGTCAAAAGTCCATGAACCTGGTACCATTCTAGAGTTTTGTTTGTTTTTCAATTTTGGGCCATACCTCTTGGTGCTTGGGGAATGAGAGGACAAACGTCAAATCAGAGAACGGCTGCATACAAGTTAAATACCATAACCTCGGTGGTATTTCTCTGGTTCCCAGTCTGATAATTGTTTCTAATTCAAAAGGACATTAAAAATGCAATGCTCAGTTCAACTCCCTTATTTTAAATAAAAAAATATTCTTGGCTGAGGAAACATTCTAATTTCTATTCTAGTTTGGTTTTCTCAACCTTCACCTGACTGGTTGGTCCCCTTGGAATATCCTGGGGCCTCACATGGTTGAGGTATGTTGTTCATAACCTAAGATCAACTGCATACAGCTTGTAAACCAACTCGTTTGAGTAACACTAGTTTAAATCTCAGTTCTGGATATTGCCTCCAATTTTTTAACCCCGATGTCACAAAGTAATACCAAAAAAACACTTAAAAAATTGGCAGACGGCCTTACCTTTGACAGAAGTAATTTCACGCAGGACACATGACCTTCGTACACAGCGGACAGAAGAGGAGTAATATGATGTTTATCTGGAGCCTAAAGGAATAATAAAAAAATTAACCACTATAGGAATCTTTTTAACCACCGTCACAGTTTAATCTTTAGAGCTAACTGGGGAAGCTTTGAAATTAGTTTCCCTACTTGCTTCTTCTACAAGAACACTTTACAGAATTACAGGTCTCTAACCTCTAACAGCTCAAGTCCCAAGCACAGGCCATTTCTCCTTGGGTGGTCCACACAAGTGAAGTGGAGAAAGCAGGACTTTGATCTCAACTCAAATCTGGGCTCTGCCACTTACTGTGTGTCACTAGTTTTTCAGCTTCTTTCTTAGTTCCCCACTATTTGCAGAAATGCTTGTGAGATTTAGAACAGTTAATAAAGAAGCACACAACTGCACCCATTGACATGGTGTCATCTGAACACTTTATCTCAATAGCTGTCACATTTTTCTCATTTACATACTTTTCCACAACTCTGAAATACAGAAGTTACAGAAAGCAAGAACCTGGATGTGACTGCTTTTGTCTGGCCATTTTTCTACTCCATCAGCCTAGTATCAGATGAATTCAGAATGACAACCACTTGCTACCTATAGAGCATAAACTCTCAAGCTGCTTTAGAACCTGCCAAGAGTTCTAAATTCTCAATTTCATCACATTTTAAAAGTTCACATTTTTAATGTCACTACACCTATTTTTCTAATTACATAATACTTGATATAATTTCAGATTGATTTTAATTAATGAGGTTTCCACAAGTAACTATTTTACAATCATCTAACGCATACAGTAGGAATTTTTTTTTCCCTTAGAACATTGCTTACATACATTAATATCTGCTCCTTTGAGCAGCAGAAATTCCAGGATTTCCAGCTGCCCACAATCTGCTGCATAATGAAGAGGCTTCCGTCCACCTTCTAGTGTCCGGTTGACATCTTCTCCCTTTGAAGAGAAGTCAAATGAAAACATCGTTTACCTGATTTCTTTATTACAGAAAAAAAACAAAACGAGGCTACTAGAACAATTTTATAAAAACAGTAAAATTACTTACAAAGTGAAATAAGGGGTCAAATATTTGCCATTCTACAATATGGTTAACACAATGTGACTAATTCAAATCATAAAACTGTAGTTAAGTGAAAGCAATACAAAATGGTGTTAAGTGAAATTAAATATATTACTCTTATTTGTTAAGTGTTCTTAGTTTGAAGGGATTTGTTTGGTCAGTATGCCAATATAAGACTAGTGGATTAAAAAGATTAAGATTTTATACAGATGGTAGGACATGAGTTTAATGCACATTCCTAGTACCCTAATGAATGAAAACATTTTTATCACAAGGTAATCAAAAAATCAGCTATTACAAATTCACTACCGTATTGCAGGCACCATGTAAAGAGAACAATGGTGAGTAAAATTAGACACAGATTCTGACTACATGGAAGTTAATAAATAGTGAAGGAAGCTGGCGATCAACTAGCCAAGTGACTAAACAAATACTTTTAAGATATCAACAGCAACAAGAAAAGGAATGGTCTATTTAAATACTTAGAAGGAAATGATAAGGGTGGGTTACAGTATCATTAAAATGAGGTTCTGATGGCTGCAAAATCATCTCCATTCATTGAGGATTCAAAGTTTATCTCAAACAAGTAACAACTACCCTCTTTACTGACAAACTACTATACTGGTTTAGCATTCTGCTGCATGTAATGTATCTAACCTTAAGAGTTAAGCTCCATTTAATTTCTAATTCTTCAGTTTCCTTTTAGCAAATGACTAATTCAATTTTATTTTATTTTCTGTACTATCACTGCAAAATGTTACAGACACAATAGTGATTATTACTAAATTTATTTTTAACATTTTAAAGGTTATTTTTCTCTATAGCATAAAACATAAATATATAACATGTAATGAATATATAAAATATATATTTAGTATTAAAAAACACTTTCGATTTTCTGGCAAGTAAAGTTTATACCTTACTAGTTTTCGTAAGTAATTTGATGAGTTCTGTTTGGGAAGGAAAATCCAAATACAATTTATTCCAATGTGAAAACATGACTCTTTAGGGCTGGATACTTTATACTGACAGTCTTATTGATGCTACGATGTAACTTTTTTTATAAATTACATTGATGGTATATTGATTTAGCAATAATAGTTGACTTTTAGTATTTAAAAATCATTTAGGGCTGGAGCAAGAGTATAGTGGGGTAGGGCAATTGCTTTGTTTGTCGCAGATCTAGGATTGATTTCAGGCACCCCGTATGGTCTCCCAAGACCACCAGGAGTGATTCCTGAGTGCAAAGCTAGGAGTAACAAATCCCTGAGTATCACAGGATGTGGTGCCCCCTGAACAAAATAAAGCATGCTCTTAACTTTTATTTTTTTGGTTTTTGGATCACACCCAGCAGCGCTCAGGGGGTTACTCCTGGCTCTACGCTCAGTAATTGGCCCTGGCAGGCATGGGGGACCATATGGGATCCCGGAATTTGAACCACTGTCCTTTTGCATGAAAGGCAAATTACAGGGGCCCGGGAGATAGCATGGAGGTAAGGTGTTTGCCTTTCACGCAAATGGTCATCGGTTGGAATCCCGGTGCCCCATATGGTCCCCCGTGCCTGCCAGGAGCAATTTCTGAGCATGGAGCCAGGAAACCCCTGAGCACTGCCGGGTGTGACCCAAAAACAAAAACAAAAACAAAAACAAAAAAAAAAGAAAGGCAAATTACTTATATAAAGAGTAGTATTTGGTAGTGGACAGAATACCAGACACAATCATGGTTTTCCTTATCTCTGAAGCCCATACCAGGAAAGTTACTGCTTGGGAGACCATCATTTCCTTACTGTAAATGAGTGCTGGACAATGAACTTGAAACCCTTTGTAGTTTTTGTGCTCTTTCATTTTATGGGGGAGAGGCATCTGGTGCTCACATCAATCTATTAAAGCCTCCCTTTCCCCTCTGGAATATGTACTTCAGGCTATGAAAACAAGTCATTCAAGATCCTCATTGTTGAGAACATCTACTATGGCACAATTCTTTGTAATCTGATTCAATTTAGCATTTACTGAGTTACTTAAGACAAAATAAGGTTTGGCTCTGAACCAAAAAAAAAAAAAAATCTGTCTTCTTCAGAAGCAAAACTGTAAATATCTTTTAAACACCAAGGTACAGAAGTCACAAGGAAAAGAATAATTCTTAATTCACAAGCAATTTCCTTTATTGCATTAATTGAGATTTAAAGGTCCTTAGGAGTCAGAGAACATATTTAATAGATGGTTTATCTCTATTAACATGCCAAATATGGTTCTTTTAGATCTCACTAACAACGTCTAATTACTAACTGATTGCATATTATAAAACACTAAATTGTAGTGTATTCAATAGGATGCTCACTGGTTCAAAGAATGTGTGTGGGTATATGTTATGCACACCTGTATCTGGTGTGGAAAATGACTAAATTATGGCATATAAAATAGGTCAACTATGGAGCCGGAGAGATAGCACAGTGGTAGGGCATTTGCCTTGCACGCAGCAGCCAACCTAGGACGGACAGTGTTTAAATCCTGGCATCCCATATGGTCCCAAGTCCGCCAGGAGTGATTTCTGAGTGCAGAGTCAGGACCATGAGTGCTGCTGGGTGTGACACATAAACCCCAAACCAAACCAAACAAACAAACAAAAAAGGATCAATTGGGCATCTGGGGTGGGGGGTGCTGAGAAAGTAGCTACTACCACAGTACGGTGATGCTTCACTGAAATAACCTAAGGTAACCGGGATGTCATATGTGAGCATTCAGTATTAATACTATTGATTAGTTTTCTATCAATTTTGCAATCTCCAGAATTCAATAAATTCAACACTATTTCCGAAGATTAAAACTGATCACATCCACACTAATACTTCTTCACTCCCAAATTTCATTTATGCTCTGAATGGACCTTTTATCTACGCATATTTTTATAATGTCGGATACCGGGTACCAGTCATTTAGAAAAACGTGTTTACTGAATTCTGTAGATACTCCAAATGTCCACAAATACAGTAAGACAGTAATCAGTATTATTTAAAATCTCTTGACAAAGTCTTTAATTCAAGACTATGACTTCAGATATAAATGTTTCCAAAAATTTTGAATTCCTGGGGCCAGAGCAATAGCACAACAGTAGGGTGTTTGCCCTGTATGCGGATGGGCTGACCCAAGACGTACCTAGGTTCGATCCCTGGAGTCCTATATGGTGCCCCGAGCCAGGACTGATTTCTGAGTGCACAGCCAAGAGTAACCCGAGAGTCACTGGCTATGGCCCAAAAACCAAAACCAAAACAAAACAAAAAATTTGAATTTTATCTTAAAAGTCAAAATCTTATCATTGGCAACAAGAGCTGTTATTTTCCTACAAATGACAGATTCACTCAATTAATTTCAGGAAAATGTCTGTCAAATATACAAGTTTGAAAATCTGTCAGTCTCCTTCCCCTAATCCAGGGTTCTCAAACTCGCAGCCGGCCTTCAAATATCGCAGTATTTGTGATTATTCGCTTATCGAATAATTGCAATAAAAATCGCATTAGTAAGAAAAAATCGCATTAAACATTTGCATACCCCGAGCAGTTCTGTTTGGGGTATGCAAATGTTTAATGCGATTTTTTTTCTTACTAATGCGATTTTTTATTATGAATATTCGGTAAGCGAAATCTCTTATGCGGCCCCTGCCTCACCCGGACTTTGCCTGCTGCGGCACCCAAGTAAATTGAGTTTGAGACCCCTGCCCTAACCCCAATAAAATGGTATTCCCTTTTTTGGGGGTGGGTTGTTTTTTGGCCACACTGGGTGACGCTGAGGGGTTACTCCTGGCTATGCACTCAGAAATCGCTCCTGGCTTGAGGACCAAATAGGACACCAAGGGATCGAACCTAGGTTCGTCCTAGGCTAGTGCACGGAAGGCAGACACCTATGCCCTATGCCACAGAACCAGCCCCAGAACGGTATTCCATTAAATAAATTTATAATATATTACAATATTTTAATAATAATATTAAATATTCCATTTTTTAAAAGGCAACTTTTAACTCCAGCAGCTGGAATGGCACTTTATAAACCCTTTCCTTTTCTTCATATAGAATAAAGAAGTATAATCCAATACTGATGAAAGCAAATTTTTAGTGCTTCATGAAGAGCACTTTCAATGAAACTGACGTGTTTATTAATTATGTGTGCAGAGTGGGTAAAGTTCACAATGCCCATCAATTGATTGTACTTTTGTACTTTTGATGCCTCTACCTCTGATTCATAGCAGCAGCTTTATTCACCTTTGCTTTTACAACATCTGTAAACATACCATCATAGTGCAAAGAATTAATAATGAAGTCAGTAGATTATGAAAATCATTTCAAACCCACAAACCTTTTTGACAAAGCCCCAAGGATGCGAGATCTCTCCTCAGAGGTCCCTCTTCAGAAACAGCAGAAAAAAATCCAAACTTGGCAAAGAGCCACATTCGTTTTGGCCAGGAGCCGCATGCAGCTCGATAGCCACGTGTTTGCCACCCTGTTCAAGAGGATCACAAGAGCCAGTAATACTACTGCAATTTAAGGAATGGAGGCAGAGAGTAGGAATGTAACCAAGTTCTAGATTTTTGTTCTTTTTTTGCCACACCCAGTGGTACTCAGGGGTCACTCTGGAGTAGCTCAGGGTCTATATGGTGCTGCAGGTCAAACTCAATTGGTCACATACAAGGCAAGCACCCTCCCTGTACTATTATTTCTCTGGCCTCTTAAGTCCCATATTATTGATAGGAGAAGATGATGAGGTGTTACTGAGTAAATAAAGCAGGAATGACTGGCTCCACTTTCTTCAGACCATGTATATGTCGCTATAAATAGTTCATGAATTTTCAGAGAATGGGTGTATCAGAATTTTATTAGTAGTTAACTTTAAGAATAATCTCACATCTTGAATTTCAAGTCTGTGGAAAATTAAGTAATCTACATGTAGAATTAAGTAAAACAATTTGATTAGTAATTATCTTTAGCTAATAGAATAAGAATCTCATTTCTTGAATTTCAATATCCTATTTGTAAAACTTAAGTAAATGAAGCAACAAAAGGTATTTTTGTGGGGCCCAGGAGACAGCATGGAGGTAAGGCGTTTGCCTTTCATGCAAAAGGTCATCGGTTCGAATCCCGGTGCCCCATATGGTCCCCCGTGCCTGCCAGGAGCGA
>PVKC010042654.1:0-11915 GCA_004027635.1 Crocidura indochinensis | reverse complement strand
GCCACAAAACAAAATAAAAACTTGGGAAATGAGGCTATCGATATAAAAAGGGCTAGAACTGGCAAAATATAGCAAAACAAAATGAAGTTATAGTAAATCACTGAGATGGTTGTACTTAAGAATAAAGATATAGGGGCCCGGGAGATAGCATGGAGGTAAGGCGTTTGCCTTTCATGCAAAAGGTCATCGGTTCGAATCCTGGTGCCCCATATGGTCCCCCGTGCCTGCCAGGAGCAATTTCTGAGCATGGAGCCAGGAGTGACCCCTGAGCGCTGCCGGATGTGACCCAAAAAAAACAACAAAAAAAAAAAGAATAAAGATATACTTAATTTGCAGAAGTTTGTTAAAGGTGCTGCTGCTAATACTATCATTACTACTACTAGTACTACAATAGAATTAAGTATAAAGGTTGTGATTAAGTATAAAAGGAGTGATAGCCCAGTGGCAGGGTGTTTGTCTTGCTCGAGATCGACCAAGGACAAACCCGGGTTTGATGTCCAGCATCCCATATGGTCCCTCAAAGGTACCTTAAAGGGTAAAGGGCATAGAAGGTGTTAAAAGCTTCAACTTAAGGAAATTACTAGAATACTGGTAAAATAGTAGAAAAAGAGAGTAAAATTCAAGTCAGAGGGGACCGAAGAGCCTGGAAACAAAAGATAGAAAAGAACAAGAATAAACTTAGAAAACATATCAATTATATGATTAGGTTATGATTTAAATGGAACAAAATAGATACAAGTTCCTGAACTGTGTCCTTAAAAATTCAGTGTTATCCAACCGTTCCCCTGAACCACTTCGAGAGTTATTACACAGTTATTAAACTAGTATTTTATCCGAAAGTTGAAGAGCAAGAATTGACCATTTTTAATTTGTAAAAAAGAATACAAAAGCACCAAATACTCAAATAAAACTTAAGACATTCATCAATCTAATGAATTAATTTTTTGAAAATTATAAGAGACTTTCTCCTAACACATTTATTTCCTGGGCTATGTTTATTAGTCACATATATTACTTTCATTTACTTTTACTTTTATAGTAAGAAAAAAATTCAAAGGACACAAAGCAACTTCATTAATATAAAACTTTCAAATTATAAAACATTTACAATACATTTAAACTGAAGTAATTCTTATTGAAGGTACTCATCAGGGATTTTTATTCATCACATACCAGTTTAACAGCTTCCTGTGCCGCTTCTTTTCCACAGAAGGTAATAAAAGCATACCCTCTATTCTGACCAGATAGTGGATCCATCATCAGACGGAGATCCCAAATGGGACCAGCCTTTTCAAACAGGGGTACCAATTCATCCTCATATAAATCTCTTGGTATTTTACCTACAAAGACCTGAAATAAAAATCTGCATTAAAATTTCAACATAGACATTTGATCTTAGTCCTAATTTTCGTTTTAGCTTATGCAGTGCTGGAATGAAATCTGGCCTCACACATCACAAGCTAAGTTCCCTGAAACCCTTTTGTTAAATGTGCCAGGAAACCATAAAGGATAATGATGGAGGAATGGGGATAATTTTAATAACTTGGAGTTTTCCTAATTTTTAACTACAGTAGTCATCAACAAAGAAAAATATTCCATACTGGGGCCGGAGCGGTGGTGCTACATCTGCCTTGTAAGAGCTAGCCTAGGACAGTCCGAGGTTCATCTCCCTACACCCATATGGTCCTCCCAAGCCAGGATGGATTTCTGAGCACATAGCCAGGAGTAAACCCTGAGTGTCAAACAGGTGTGGCCCAAAACAAAACAAAACAAATTCCATACTGAAATGAAAGAAGTATACAAAATCTGTACCAACAAGTGAATTTTGAATTTCTATAATTTCTCAAAAAGAATAATTTAGGGCCGTAGAGATAGCACAGCGGTAGGGTGTTTGCCTTGCATGCTGCTGACCCAGGGCAGACTGTGGTTCTAATACCAGTGACCTGTGCCTGACAGGAGCGATTTCTGAGCTCAGAGCCAGGAATAGCCTGAGCGGCACCAGGTGTGACCCAAAATCCAAAAACCAAAAAAAAAAAAAGAACTTTAAGAGAGGATAAAAGCTAGTACGAGGGGCCCGGGAGATAGCATGGAGGTAAGGCGTTTGCCTTTCATGCAAAAGGTCATCTGTTCGAATCCCAGTGCCCCATATGGTCCCCCGTGCCTGCCAGGAGCAATTTCTGAGCATGGAGCCAGGAGTAACCCCTGAGCACTGCCGGGTGTGACCCAAAAACCAAAATAAATAAATAAATACATAAATAAATATACAAGCCCTTTTTTCCTTTGGAAAATCACTGTAAACCTTTGGTCTTCAACTGCCATAATTTGCTGATATATCTTTTCCTGGATTCCTTCCTGTCTTCAATTGGATAGATTACCTATAAATAAACTGTCTTAAAACACTCTTGGGGCCGGAGAGATAACATGGAGGTAGGGTGTTTGCCTTTCATGCAGAAGGACAGTGGTTCGAATCCCGGCATCCCATATGGTCCCTGGTGTTTGCCAGGAGCAATTTCTGAGCGTGGAGCCGGGCGTGACCCCTGAACATCGCCAGATGTGACCCCCAAAAAAAAAAAAAAAAAAAAAACGAAACAAAACAAAAAAAAAAACAACTCACTCTCGAGGTCTTCCCAATACTTTTGGCATGAAACTCAAGCACTTAACAATGAAGGGACAAGAGCAACAGAGTAAGGTAGGTAGTGTGCTATCGAGCATGCTGACAACCATTTGATCTCCAGCACTCAATAGGGTTCCCAGAGCCCTCAATGCATGATCCCTGAGCATAGAACCAGGAGTAAGCCTTGAGCACTGCTCCACAGTGTGGTCTAGAAACTAAAACTCTTGACAATGGTTTAATTTAATCTGAAGCTGTTGCCTCTTTCTGCTTTCTCCCAAATGGCCCTTATCATTCATCTATCGCTGTTCTAAAATGTTGTACCACAATCAAACCCTTTGTATACCACCTGAATGAAAAAAACATGTACTCACTACAATGAGATATCTCTCTGGTCAAAGCTTTTTTGTTTTGTTTTGTTTGCTTGTTTGTTTTTGGGCTACACCTGGCGGTGTTCAGGGGTTACGCCTGTTCAGTGCTCAGAAATCGCTCTTGGCAGGCACAGGGGATCCACCATATGGGATGGCGGGATTCGAATCAACTTCAGTCCTGAGTCAGCTGCTTGCAAGGCAAATGCCCTACCACTGTGCCATCTCTTTGGCTCCCAAATCTTTTAGTTTTAACCATTATTAAAAGGAAAAAGATCTGGGGCCGGAGAGACAGCATGGAGGTAAGGCATTTGCCTTGCTTGCAGAAGGTCGGAAGTTCAAAGCCCAGCATCTCATATCCCATAGGGTCCCCTGAGCCTGCCAGGAGTGATTTCTGAGCATAGAGCCAGGAGTAACCCAAGTGCTACCAGGTGTGACCTGAAAACAAACAAACAAACAAAAAAGACCAATGATTTAGTTACCTTGATTGATTTTTTTGTTTGTTTGTTTGTTTCTGGATCACACCCGGCAGTACTCAGGGATTACTTCTGGCTCTACGCTCAGAAATCACTCCTGGCCGGCTCAGGAGACCATACGGGATGCCAGTATTCGAACCACCATCCTTCTGCATCTAAGGCAAACACCCTACCGCTGTACTGTCTCTCCGGCCCCAGTTACCTTGATTTTTTATAAAAACAATGCTACAAATACACAATATTCTCATCATAGACTATATAAGTACATAGACAAGGGGATTGAATCAGAATATTAAGTAGTCTACATTCAAAAAATAAAAATTGGCATCAATAGATTCATTGACGATTTGAGATTCAGAGCTATCATGAAAAAATGCTGATAGTGCATCTGGAAACACAATTAGCTCTTGGGATACAGGTCTAAGATATAATTATAGTTAAAGATTTTGGGAAATTGATATGATTTTAAAATCTGAAGAATTTTAGACAGAGATATAGCTGTGTTATACACTAATACAACATGTGTTTCCAGAGTATAAAATCCTGGGTCTGGACCCTGACAATAAATAAAAGAAAAGAAAGAATGGTGGGGAAAGGGGAGAGAATACAGAATAGGCAGTAGATACATATGTGGACAGAAGAATCACCATGGAAAGGCTAGAGAAATAATTGAAGTTGAGAAAAACACAAATTATCGGATAATTTAGGTAAAGAATTTTTAGACAGCCCTGGAGAGATAGTATTAATAGATAAGGAGCATGTCATGCATGTTGCTAACTTAGGTTCAATCCTCAGCATCACACAAGATTCCTTGAGCTTGGCCAGGAGTGATCCCTGAGCAGGGAGGTAAGACTGAGTGTTGAGCAAAGCTGGATGTGGCTCATAAACTCAGAGGGAGGGAAGGAAGGAGGGCGTGAAGGAGGGAAAAAAAATACAAACTAAAATAAAATTAATAAATAAGCCTGGGGGCCAGAGTGAGAGAACAGTAGTAGGGTGTTTGCCTTGCTCGCAGAAGATCCACGACAGACCCAGGTTCAATTCCCAGCATGTGGGTCAAGCCTGCCAGGAGTGATTTCTGAGTACAGAGTTAGGATTAAACTCTGAATGCCATTGGGTGTGGCCCAAAACCTATATGTATAAAGCCATTCAGTCAAAGCTTTTGATTGTTTTTGAATCATTTATTTTGGCCATTTTTTGGTCAGGTGGGATGGGGAAGGTTTGGCCACATGGCTTATGGGATTCTACATAGCAGACTTTTCTCGATCTCACTGGCTTTCTTCTCAATCTTTTTACTAGTTCTACTTCTTCCCAGCTCTAAAAATTTAATTGTAGGGTCACAGATCTCTAGCTAAATACATACTTCCTTGATGAACACATCTAACCAGATCATCTAGAGCAGGGGTCTCAAACTCAATTTACCTGGGGGCCGCAGGAGGCAAAGTTGGGATGATCCTTGAGTGCAAAGTCAGTAGTAAGCCTTGAACATTGAAGGGTGTGACCCAAACAACTAAAACAAAACAAAACAAAAAAAGATTCCTCTAGGGCAGGGCCACAAAATGTTGTGCGTAGGGCTGCAAATGGCCTGCGGGCAGTTTGAGACCCCTGATCTAGAGTCAGAAAAATAATACAGATTAGGGGGCCGGGTGGTGGCGCTGGAGATAAGGTGCCTGCGCTAACCTAGGATGGACCGCGGTTCGATCCCCCGGTTCCTCATATGGTCCCCCATGCCTGCCAGGAGCAATTTCTGAGCATGGAGCCAGGAGTAACCCCTGAGCATCGCCGGGTGTGGCCCAAAAACCAAAAAAAAAAAAAAAAAAAAAAAAAAAAATGCAGAGGGTAAGGCACTTAACTTGCATACTCTCTACCCATATTTGATCCCTGATACCCTACAGGGTCTCTGAGACATGATCCCTGAGCAAAGCCAGAAAGAAATAAGTCCTGAGCATAGCAAGGTATGATGCAAAAATAAATGAAAAAATTCTCCACTCAGAGCTCTCTTCTGAACTCCAGAATCATAAGCAACTACTAAATCATCACTTCTATTTAGATGTCTGAGACATCTAACTCATAACACATCTTCCAGAATTGAAGTTGAAGATGTAACTTCAAGATGTTTGTGATAATTAGAAACCCAACATAAATATTTTAGTACAAAAAAGGTTTGAGCTTGAGTAACAGTACAGTGGGTAGGGTGCTTACATTGTATGAAGCCAATCTCAAGTTTGATCCCTAGCATCCCACATGGAGTCCCAAGCTCTGACAGGAATGATTCCTGACCACAGAGCCAGTAGTAGCCCCTGACCACTGCTGGGTGTGGCTCCCCACAAAAAGATTATTTGTTCAACTCTAGAATAGAGTTGAATAACACCAATAAATGTTTGGTCAGCGGCATCCACCATGTCCTCGACAACTAGTAGCAGCAAGTGCTGTAGCACAACATGGCGCAGGAGCAGCAGCAGCACGGGATTGGGAAGGGGTGTAGTGACCCCTTGGACCTGGCCCTGCCAAGAATCCCAAATGAGGCCCTTGTGGAAGCTGGTCAGACACTTGTGAACAGGGACTCAGCATGATGGCATGATGGAGGCCACACCCAAGACACCTGCGGATGACCCCTCCCCTGTACGTTCCCCCAATAAAGTTTCAAATGTCCCCCCCCCCAAAATTAAAAGCAAATAAATAAATGTGTGGTTAACAAAATCCCTAGTATAAACACTAGGAATTCATGTCCTAGGGATTTTGTACTCAGAGTGACCTCAGTACAACCAGGTGTAGTCCAGTCAGCAGCCCACTCTCAAGAATTAAACCAAAAGTTGTAGTTTATCTAAAAACAAGAGATGAAAAAAATAAATAAAAAGAAAAACAAGAGAGGGTCTCATTTTAAAATCAGCTTAACTGAAGACATCAAAGAACTTAAGGCTAAGTACACAGACTTTGAAAGTATAAAACATTATGCTTTTTAACTCCATTTTAAATTAATTCAAATAAAATAGAAATGTTTTCCTTTCATTAACCTGTTTATTTCAACTGGAGTCATTCTGGCTCAAGATAAGTTGTTTAGAATAAACAGTCATATGTAGGTAATCCTTGTACTTCAGAATTACACTATATAATAAATAAAGATGCAACTATCTCTCTCTCTTTCTCACTCAGCAATTCCTTACGCAGTACGCATCAAAACCAAGTTTTATCCCATCTACTACTTTAACAGTAATAGAGGTAATGTTCAGACAATTGGAGGAAGTCAGCAGAAGCAAGCAGTTGGCTAAACTGTTCTCAATTCTTTCTCCATTATTCATCTTACTTGCTACTCGCAAACTCAACGTAAGTAATTCAATTCGGATACTGCAAAGTAAATATACTTTCAGGCCTCTGTTAAATACATTAGTTCTATAACAGCTCCATTAATTAGTAAGCCAAAGAATTAGATCAAGCTACCATTTTCTTTAAATAGTTCCACAAACCTTGGTAATCGCTCTTTAAAACAGGAGTATTATACAGCCACGATCTCCATGGCTATTACATCTGTCATGGAAACAAATTAAAGAATCAACGCAAACTAAAACATACATTTTAAAAGAATTATTCTTATGTATTTATTATCAGGTCAATACTTAGCAAGAATGTTAATGAACGAATGAACATCTACAGAATTAATGGACTCTATTAACTATAGAGTTAATCTACAAATGATATCCAAAAATAAAACTTTGGTCTTGGAACTAGAGAGGCAATACAGGATAATAAACCACTTGCCCTGCTTCCTACAAGATCCTACAGATCCCAGTTAGATCTCCCATAAACCATAAGGTTCCAAGCACAGCCCAAGAAACCTGGGTGAGATCCAGCCCCAGCAAGGCCCAGGATCCATCTCTGACAGTGCTAGGGACTGAAAAGCAGATGGTATTGGGGATTGAACTCAAGAGTTTCCCGTGTAAGAAAGTATTCTTTGTTGATTGAGCTATCTCCCCAGCCATAAGTGATAACAATTTTTTAAACTGCTAACAATAGGGGGCCAGAATGATAGTCTTGCCTTAACAAGAGTTAAGGCACTTGCCTTGTGTGTAGTCAACCCAGGTTTGATACCCTAGCATGCCATAGGTCCCCTGAGCATGTGAGATGTCACCCAAAAACAAACAAAAAACGAAATGGCTAACAATATAAAACCTAAATTTTTTGGAAGGTGCGCACGCGCGCGCACAGACACACAAACACACACGCGCGCGCACACACACAATATTAAACTCAACTTATTAAAGCTGTGGATAACTTAAAGAGCCAGAGAGAGCATAAGCCCTGCATTAGCTGGTGCCAAATTCTTCCCTCATGACCCCAGCACTGCTGCCCAATTCTTGACCCTCATGACCCCAGCACTGCTGGCCCTGAGCAAGAGAAACATTAGCCCACATAGTCAAATACCACCTAGAATAGGCCCTTATCCCTAAGTACTTCTGGGAAGTCTACCTCCTCCAAAAAAACTCAATTTCTTTATTAAAAAAAATCAGCAATCTAATAAGTTAAAACTTCTTATTTTACTGTTTTTTCCAAATCTCAATTTTTAACAAGTCACATCTTATAAAGCCTAATTGTATGAAAGAAATTCAGACCTTTATACCAAACTTTATTGTAAGAAATACAGAAATAGCTTAAATTGGGGCCAGAGAAAGAGTACAGAGAGATAGTACAGCCTTGTAAGTAGTCATGTGGTCCCTGAGCACTGCCAGGAATGATTCCCGAATGCAGTGACAAGAATAACCTCTGAATACTACTGGATGTTACCAAAACAAACAAACAAACAAACAAAAACAACAACAACAACAAAAAAAAGAAATGGTTTAAACTGGTGAAATCAGATACTGCAATTTGGTTAGATATTATATACAACATACTGCTGTATATAACATTTAATATAAAGAAAAATGTACATTTTCCTACAAAAGCTTTATGACATTTTATAATTTGTCTTTAATTGAATATTTACAAATTATTAAATTGTTCAAATGAAGAAAGAAATATGATTCAAGTGGCAATACATGCATTCTATATGCAGGCCCTGGGTTTACTTACAATACTAACTTATCTTTAGACAGCCCAGTTAAGTAATCCTAGCACTTGCTTCCTTCAACACTACCAGCCCAAACCAAAAGTGGTCCTAACACTTTTGGAGGGATGGATAGCACAGTGGCAAGGAATTCGCCTTGCACATGGCCAACAGTGAACAGACTCCAGTTTGAATCCTGATATCCCACGTGGTCCCCTGAGCCTGTCAGGAGCAACTTCTGAGGTCAGAGCCAGGAGTAATCCCTGACCATTGCCAGGTATGATCCAAAAATTAAAATAAAACAAAATATTAAAAAATTAAATAAAATAACAGAAAGGGGGCAGAGTGATAGCACAGTGGAAGGGCGTTTGCCTTGCACGTGGCTGACACAGGATGGACCGAGTTCAATCCCCAGCATCCCATATGGTCCCCAGAGCCTGCCAGGAGCGATTTCTGAGTTTAGAGCCAAGAGTAACCTGAGTGCCACTAGGTCCGTCCCAAAAACCAAACCAAAATAAATAAAATAAAAATATTAGTAATAAATTATTTGAATGCCTTTAAATTAAATCTTAAGAAGACTAGCAAACTCTTAGTTTATCTAAACAACGAAAAGTTTAAGCCTCCAATAAATTCATTAATCAAATTAATCTTATGGGTTAAAAGAGTTCAATACTATAATTATAAAATTACAATCCACTGCATGAGTAAATATATTTCAGGCTCTCCTAAGAACTGCATAAAAGGCATTATTTTATGGATTTAATTCATGTATATAAAGTGTATAACCAAGTGAAAACAAAACTAATATTAAAGTAAAATGGTAAATATAGGGATTTTCACATGCTGCAAGATATACTATACTCTTTTCAAATAATATTCCTCTCATGGAAATCTTCAGAATACCTCCAAACAAAGAAAAGATAAAGAGCAATTTCGTTTTTATTTTTAAAAAAGGTCTTGAGGGAAAAATAAAAAATAAAAGTATCTAGTGCCAAAAATAAAATTTTAAACTACTGTAAAAATAAAATACATTAGATGGACTTCAAGAAAGCCGAACTGTATTTCTGTTCTATTAAAAAATAAATAAAAGGAGCATGAGAGATAGAACAGTGGTAGGGCATTGCATTTGCCTTGCACGCAGCAGATCCAGGACAAATGGTGGTTTGAATCCCGGCATCCCATATGGTCCTCTGTGCCTGTCAGAAGTTAACCCCTGACCGCTGCCGGGTGTGACCCAAACCCTCTCCCCAAAAAAGTAAATAAAAGGGGGGAGCCTGGAGCAATAGCACAATGGGTAGGAGCATTTGCCTTGCACGCAGCTGACCCAGTTTGATCCCTGGCAACCCATTTGGTCCCCAGAGCCTGCCAGGAGTGATTCTTGAGTACAGAGACAAGAGGAATCCCTGAGTGCTGCCAGATGTGACCAAAAAGACAGTACTAAACAAACAAAAAAAGTAAATATCTGATCTGGAAAGAGTACAATGAATAAAGCATTTGACTTGCACAGCTGATCCATGTTCAATACCAGCATCCCACCTGGCGCACCAAGCATTGCCAGGAGTACTTCTGAATGTAGAGCCAAGAGTAACACTGAGCACTGCTATTGCTGGGTGTGTCCCAAACACATATAGCCCTCAAAAAAGAAGTAAATACTGGTTGGCCATGCACAGGCTGACCATCAAGATCCCCAAGCATCCCATATGATCTCCTGAGCCCTTACAGAATCCCTGAGTGTAGAACTAGGAGTTATGGCCTAAGCATTGCTGTGGCCCAAAAACAAAAAAGTAAATACCAGTATATCAAAAATGTAGATCTGAATGAAAGAGTTCACAATTAAGAGAATATTAAAGATGTA
Organism: Crocidura indochinensis; assembly: GCA_004027635.1. Taxonomy (NCBI): domain Eukaryota; kingdom Metazoa; phylum Chordata; class Mammalia; order Eulipotyphla; family Soricidae; genus Crocidura; species Crocidura indochinensis. The sequence goes on along the minus strand of PVKC010042654.1, from coordinate 1,567 downwards.
GAATAGCAGACCAAGAAGATGGCTCTAAGTGCACACTTTACATCTGTGAGTCCTGGGTTTTATCCCTGGCAGCAAATAACCCTTTAGGCTGAACACCATCAAAAGCCCTCTATCCCCGTATAAAAATACAAGACAGTGAGGGAAAGTGATGAGAGCAAAGGAAAAAAAATCCAGCAAAATATGTACTTGAGTATGTTTCAACAGTACCTGTTCCTGTGAGGAACTTACATGGTTGAGTTTCAATTCAAACTTAAACAATAATTATGTAACTAGGAATCAGATATGTAGTTCAATAGTAAAGTGAATGCTTCTCATGATAAGGCTCTCATTTTGATCCCCAACACCTACCTCCTCCCCTCAAAGATAATAATTACTTAATATTAAATAACGTATAGTAGTGACCATAATGTATAGTAGTAGTTGACTACTATCATGTAAAATTACATCCCTTTTAATGATTTTAATATTAGTAAACAATATCAACATAATATTCAAAAGAAATTCAGGGAACAAAGAACAATGAATGAAAATGCCATTCTATACAGAGAGCAAGACTAAAATTAGCTCTAACAGAAAGCTAAAGTTAAGATCATGTTGATGTTTTCATCTATTCACAAACTAAAAATAGTAATTAGGGCCAGAGATATAGTACAGCAAGTAAGGTACTTGCCTTGCATGTAACCAAAATGGGTCAATCCTCGGCTTCCCATAATGGTTCCTCAAGTCCACTAAGGGTTATTCCTGAGTACAGAGCCAAGAGTAACCCCTAAACACCAATGTGGGTGGCCCAAGTACCCCCTCCCCCCCCAAAGCAAAGTAGTAATTGCTTTCAGTTACCTAAAAAATAACTTTCTATTTTGGGGGAAGCAAGAGGTTCATCTAGTGGTGCTCAGGAAACCACAGGGAGTACCAAGGACCAAACCTACACCAGTCCAATAAGGCGAGCTCCCTACCCACCATATTACTGTTCCAATCCCCCAAAAAAAGTAACTTTCATAGCATTTAGGAGATATCATTTGATATTTTATGTAAAGCATCACTTTTTCCTTTTAAGTCACTTGAAGAGTGGCAAAGAGGTTAACACAAAGAGCTTTGCCTGGTCCCCAAGTAACAGGCTAGGAGTAGCTCCTAAGTATCACCTTGTATGTACCCCACAAAACAAAAAAAAAAAAATTCATTGGGTAAAGATTTTGAATAAATAGCATAAAGGCATTTATGAAAGCTGTATGGAGTTAGAATTGTTTTTTTTTTGTTCAAACACAAATGTACTTATCTGATTTTATAGTCTTCTCTAAACCACTCCAATTTATGAATCAGTAAATACTAAGTACTTTCTATGGTGGTAAAAGAGAGGTAGAAGATGAATAAAAGGGGGCTGAAACAATAACACATGGATAGGATATTTGCTTTGTACACGGTCGACCCAGGTTTGATTCCCAGCATCCCATATTTTCTCCTCAAGCCTGAAGGGGCAATTTCCTTTTTTTTTTGGGGGGTGGGGTTTTGGGCTAAACCCTGCCCAAAGCACCAAAATGGTGTTGTTCATTGGTCATGCAGAATTAACAAC
>PVKC010042653.1:0-11922 GCA_004027635.1 Crocidura indochinensis | reverse complement strand
CTGCCCTTTGCCAGCCCCCTTCTGCCTGTCCATAAAAGCAGGCATAATTTCATTAAAGACGCCTTTGATCGGAAATTCGTCTTGGGTCATTCCTATAACCTCTTTGAGTTTTCTTACAGGTGTGGTGCGTTCCTAGCTTTGTATAATTAAGGTGCGGTCGTCCCTAAACTTCCCTTCTCCACCCCCGCTGGCCGGGCTCCCCGGGAAGCATTCGGGCCTCCGAAACCTAGAAGCCTAAAGATGCCATAATAAAATGACTTTGAAAGTATTCCAACTTCTCTTGTCCTTTCTTTATCTTGCTTCCTGTTATTTGCTATTTCTCTTGAAATTTGTATGAAAGCGATTTCTTTATGCTTTGAGGGCTACACTGACAATTGTTTTATTTTGTTTTGTTTTGGGGTTACCCTCCGAGTGCTTAGTGATAACTCCTGTCTCTATGCTTTTAGATCAGTCCTGGCTGAATGGTTAATCATATAGGGCATGGATGAAAACTGCAGTCACCTGTATACAAAGAAATACCCTACCAATTGTTACTAACACTATGCTTCTGCCATATTTAAAACTACTCTTCAATTATTTATTGCACCATAGTCAGGAATCACAGCTGGAAGTGTTTGGAATCATACAGGAGGCCAAAGATTGACCTCTGGCCCCTTATGATGGCATTTGATCCCTACAGGACTGAGTCTTGAAAACAGTTGAGACAGATTGCCAAAAATTCTTCTATACTCCTTAGTACCTATCTGATAAATCACTTCAATGTATATTTTTTCTAGTCCCCACCCACCCACTGGATTAATCAACCATATTGGCCTTCACCCTTCAAAACGATGAATTCTTTTTATTACACGCTAAAGACCCAACTAGGCAATATTTATGGTGATGATCCTTACTTCACAATCAATACTGCTGTACCTACAGGCCTCTTCTTGCTCCAGGTGATGTTAAGGTCCCTGGACCAGTGTCCCTTCAGCCTGTTAGGATTATGTTCTGTGGTAGTTCCTACTCCAGACTGACTTCTTTCTTAACAATTGGGATCATGGCATATGGTGACATTTACACCCCCCATAATCTGGTAAAAGAAATGGAGCCTCTTAGCCATTTCTCTCAAATGTTCCAGTTGAAACCTTACCTCACCTTATCTTTCTTTAAAATAACAACTAGCCTTGGTTTATTTGTTTAAATCTCCTTGTGTACCTAAACTTGTAACCTATATTCACTTTCTTTTTGTTGGGCCTTTTGTTACCTGATTCTGATGAAATCCTCCCGCAGTTTGTTCTAATTCTTTTTTTTTTTTTTCATTACAAATAATATATTGCATTGGTGGCAATGTTGCACTGGTGAAGGGGGTGTTCTGTTCATGACTGAAACCCAACTACAATCATTCTTGTAATCATGGTACTTAAATAAAGATTTTATAGAATTAAAAAAAAAAGGAGAGGATCTTGTTCTCAATAATGATATGCTTCCTTGAGTACTCAAAACTAATTCTGATGGGACCAGAAAGATAGCATGGAGGTAAGGTGTTTTTCTTGCATGCAGAAGGACGGTGGTTCGAATCCCAGGATCCCATATGGTCCCCCATGCCTGCGAGGAGCGATTTGTGAGCAGAGAGCTAGGAGTAACCCCTGAGCGCTACCGCGTGAGAACCAAAAACCAAAAAACAAAGTAACCAAATAACAAATTAATTCTGATTATATCCAATGCATACAAAATTGCATCAAAATACATTTCCTATATTTTATTTAAATATTTATTTAATTAAATATTTATTTATTATTAAATAGTTATTGAAATATTTTATTTAAGCATTATGAGTTTTGTAAAGGATAAATATATTGGTTCCATTGTTCTTCTACCTTGTCTAAGTTTTTTATTTCATACTCAGCTGTTACTCTGTAAAGCTGCAACTGGTGTGAATTGGACCATTAAATGTTAATGACTTTCGGACCCGGGAGATAGCATGGAGGTAAGGCATTTGCCTTTCATGCAAAAGGTCATCTGTTCGAATCCTGGTGCCCCATATGGTCCCCCGTGCCTGCCAGGAGCAATTTCTGAGCATGGAGCCAGGAGTAACCCCTGAGCACTGCCGGGTGTGACCCAAAAACCAAAAAAAAAAAAAAAAAAGAAAGAAAAAAAATGTTAATGACTTTCTTTTTCAAAATAGAATAAATTTGTCCTTTAAGTAAAATAAGTGTATTTAAATACAATATTTAAATTTAATTTAAATACATGAATTTTAGTAAAGTATATTTAATTTAAATACTATACATGCATTAACTAGTTAGAATTTAACACATTAATAACAAAATTATAATATATGGATAATATACACATTAGTACATAAATAATTTTTCTATTGAGTTATAACATTTGCTCTATGTAAATAAATGTGCACTAACTTAAAATACCTTAATTATAATGTAGTATAAAATTTAGGAATTATAATATTTAAAAAATAAAATTTCTGTAAATTTTATTTTATTTTCTAGAAAGTGTATATCTCTGCAACTAAACATATTAAGAAATTTTTCTCTGAAATAATATTAGATAAATTTTAAGTATGTTAAAATTGCTATCTCTATAAAATTTTAGGAGCTCAATAACATTAGACTTAGAAGTATTATTAAGTATAAAAATAAAAGCAAACTATTTAATAGTGTAATTATAGCAGGCTATTTGAAACTGTAAGTTTGTTGAAATTGTATAATATCTAATAAAATTTAATGGTGAAATATAATTATATTAAACTGTGACTCTAATTCATACATATTTGCAAATTAGTAAGTGTGAATATGACAATGTACTAAATTATATTTAGAATGACAGACCATATTTCACAGATAAAGCACATTTTTACAAATATTGTATATATTTTATTGATTAAAACAAGCTATCATAATTTTACTCAATATATACAAAAACGCAAAATCATTTCAGCATTACATCTTGTATTTCAAGTACAAGTCACTATAATAGTATAAACTCAGGAATGAACACAAGTTACATGCTTGGGCAATCTCTTTTGTTTATTTGTTTTTTTGTTTGTTTGTTTTTTGGGCCACTCCAGGTAACGCTCAAGGGTTATTCCTGTCTAAGTGCTCAGAGATTGCTCCAGGCTTGGGGAGCACATAGGGCCCGAGGGATAGAATCGTGGTCCCTCCTAGGCTAGTACATGCTAGGCAGATAGATGCCTTACCACTTGCTCCATCGCTCCAGCCCTGATTGGACGATCATTAAGTTTGGTAAAATATTTAATTGCACACCTATGTTAATGTTTTTTTAATTTTTATATTGTAGTAAATTATATAGAACATTATATGTTCAGCCCTGTAATTTTTGCTGTTTTGTGTTCTAGTATTTTATGTTGAATTTGAAATATGTTTAATGTCATACTTATCTTAATTATAAAAAAGTAATATTATGATCTTTTTACATGTGAAACCTATAATTTTATGGTATTTTAACACATAATTATTTGTTTGGATTTGAAAGAGCAAGGCAGTTTAGTATATAAGACTCATCCTGGGTTCATCAAATGCAAGGCAAGAACTTTAACCTTTTTCCAGTCTCTCCAGATTAAGTTTCTATTTAAAAATATTCAATGGATTATAATTAACCAAAGGACTCATGTAAAAGTAAAATCTACCAGGGTTATTGGTTTCATAAATTGAATGCAGTCAGTCACACAAAAGTAAGAGGGCAAAATACTTCTAGAGTTTTAGGTGGACGTCTGACTTCACTGCATTTACTATTTTCCTTTGATGCCAGTGTGAAAATAAAAAAATTAATATTTTAGGAGAAGTTTTATAAACCACTATTTGTGACATTTATTTTTTTAAATATAATTTTTATTTTAATCATAGTGGTTTACGTATCGTTCACAGTAATGTTCCAGGTACATGTAAACATTGAAACGGGAATTCCCATCACCGAGTTGTCCTCCCTCCACCTCCGTTCCCATCCTGCCTCTCCTATCCTCCACCCTCTCCCCAGGGGCTTCTAGATTGAGTGACCCCTTCTGTGTCTAGTTTATTACTTAGTGATCTTATAACTGTTTTGTCTTGGTGCCTCCATTACTTCTCCCTCTAATTGGGAGGTTGGACTAGATAGTTCGAGTTATGTGATTTTGTTTGGGGAAGAGGAATGGGGTAAAAAAATATATATGGGGTAAAAATATATAGAATGGGGTAAAAATTAACTATGCCAACAATGGGCAGAGTCCTTCTAGAGGCTCTCATCCTCGGCTTGAGAGAAGGGGAAAAGAGAAGGTGAAACACCACAACATTTTACAAAGACGCATCAAATTAGATTTTCAGTGAGCACTGCAGCAATAAAGATATGCACCACATAATTGCCATGGTCTTGAGATAAAAAAAACATGACAGAGCTCAAAAAGGAAGAGAAAAAAAGAAAGAAAAAGTAAATATATAAATAAAAAAGTGGACAACTACTTAAATATCTACAAAAAATAAGGAAGTCTACAAAAACTAAATAAGAGAAAAATAAAATAGCAATAAGAAAAATAAAAAATAAAATAAAATAAAATATTATTTTGTGTTTCTTGTCTCTCTTTTTTGATTCCAAGGGGTGGGGGGAGAAATCCTGTATTTCTTAAGCCAAGGTTATTCCCTTTTCGACTGACCCCAATTTTTACTGTGCCTATGCAGAAGGGAAAAATGGGAGGGACAGAGAAATAGTATGGAGGTAAGGCATTGGCCTTTCACGCAGAAGGTTATTGGTTTGAATACCAGCGATTCATTTGGTCCCCTGGCATGTCAGGAGCAATATTTGAGCATGGAGCCAGGAGTAATCCCATGAACACTGCCGGGTGGGATCCAAAAACCACACACACACACACACACACACACACACACACACACACACACACACACACACACACACAAATAATAATAATAATAATAAAAGACATTTAATTTTTTAAAAAGTAGTTTTTTTAACCTAGTGACTTCATTTCTATTTTCTTCTGTTTGACCAATGAATGGTCTGAAATCATGCTGGGTAATAAAGGTCATATTCTAGGGATGTCAAAATGGAAAAAAAATACAAGAAGTTATATATTTACAGAAAATGACTAAAACTCTGATGTACATAGTTATGGTTTTTTACATGTGAGGGGTTTAATCTCCAGTACTTATCATTTATGATCCCAGCTAGTGGAGACCATACTTATTATTAACTAACGTTGGCTTTGTTACAAACATATAGAGTATGACGCCTGACATTATTTTTATAAACTGAAGAAGAATTGATTAAAGAATATTTCTCCAAAAATCACCCTGTACAGGGGCCATTGCAATAATAGAGTGCTTTCGGTCTTCACTTTGATTTCTTTTTTTTGTTTTGTTTTCTTTTTGGGTCACTCCCGGCAGTGCTCAGGGGTTACTCCTGGCTCCATGCTCAGAAATTGCTCCTGGCAGGCACGGGGGACCATATGGGGCACCGGGATTTGAACCGATGACCTTTTGCATGAAAGGCAAACGCCTTACCTCCATGCTATCTCCCGGGCCCCTTCACTTTGATTTCAACTGAACATAGTTTAGTTTCTGGCTACACACATGGTATGAGAGCTATATTTAATTCTAATACAACTTTAATACAATAACTATATAGAGTTTTGTCTATACAGTTTTTCCATTTTAATGCCTGTACTGTGAAATATTTTAGAGAGTTACTATAAGATATATTTATGTGGGTGAACAAAATTTATTTTTACTGTAATCATACAATATAAACAAACAACACAACCTCCTACATATAAAACTCCTAAATATCTATAGAATTATCCTTTGTCACTACAATGTTTAGAAAATTAATTCTGCCAAACATATAAAAAATGAATAACCAAAATACAAATACACATGTATGTTTGTAACATGCTAGTAGATATCTTGTAGATCAACAATATTGAACAAATTGAAAATACAGTTCCTGGAAACAATAATCAAACAAGTCACTACAGAGTATAAAATTCAAAGAAAGTGATTTTAAGAAATAATATGTAAAGTAGATTTCCATAAAAGCTCACGTTAACAAATAAGTTTACAGCAAATAATTTAATATTTCATTTAAATATTGTAATAAAGAACAAATGACACCAGAATTTAATCATAGGAATTGACAAAGAAAATTAGAATGAAAATAAAAATGTTAAGAAATTAAAGAGATACTAAATCTAGAAGAATCAAAAATAAATAGGGTGAAAATAAAAATATTAAGAAATCAAAGACCTGCCAGATTCACAGATATAGTACAGTCATTAGTGTGTTTCCTCTGCCTGTATCTGACCCACATTTCAGCTTCAAAATACCATATGCGTCCCAGAATTACATGATGAATGATCTCTTGAGAAGAGTCTGATGTGTACACCAGACAAAATAAATAAATAAATAGAAAAAAATGAAAGCAGAGTACATGTAAAGGAAAACAAACTTTTCTCTTTAAAAATAGCCAAATTGATTATATATTACCAAAGAACACTAGTGTTAAACACTAATAGGTAAAAATAATCAGAGATAAAATAGACATAGACAAAACATAAAGAATAATAACATGCAAAAACTAAAGAACCAACATGAAATATAAATATATTATAATTTATGATTGATTAATTTTAATATTTGGATATAAAATGAGCATATATTTAAAAGAAAATAACCAAATGATTTTCTGAAAATAAAACAAGTGTTTCGTGTTTTTTTTTTTACATTAAAGGGAAGTCCAAAACCAATTTGGCTCAAACTCTTCCAAAATATTAAATCAAAGTGGCACACTGAATGACAACTTTTAGGAAAATATCACTCTTAAAATATATTCATAAAATCAAGAAAGAGAGCAAAAAAAGGAAGTTATAAGACAATATATCTAATGATTGTAGTTATGAAACTCCTCAATAAAATTATCGCAATATAAGGCCCCCATTTAATTAATAAGAAAGCTCTATAAAAGTTATACATAGTATTAAATGGTAATGATTCCAGGAAAGGATATGTATTATGTACAAAATATCAATAAATATTCATTATATCAATAAAATAAATATAATGTTTATAAATATTAAAAATGATTAATTGCTAGTTAATGTATACACACCAAATATTTGGCAAATTTCAATGCACATTTATTATAAAAAATCTAATGAGCTGTGAATAAAAGAATCATATACTAACATAATAAATATTTTAAATTCAGTAATAAACTACTAGTTTACTCATATTTCAAATCAAAGCTCTTGTTTTAAGATCAGTCATAAGATGAGGATGTCCACTCCATGATCTTATTATTTCAGTTTTGGGAAAATTTTGTGCTACAAACACACTTCTTAGGCCTTGCTCCTGGCTCTGTATTCAAGGGCCACACCTGATGTTTTCAGAGGACAATATAAGTGTCAATTGTAGGCAAAGGGCAGTAGCAGGCAAATGGTCGCACGGTGTGAAGAGTAAAATGGGCAAAGAGACCTGAGAGAACCTCTGAGAGCAGTTTAGCTGTATTGCAAAAATGTGTTTATTTTTTATAATTCTGTACACAAACAGCCCCTCGTGTGAAAGCAAAGGAGAGAGTAGATTCTGGTAAGTACAGGGACATAGGGATTTGGAACACAAAGCAGGTTGGTGCTGTTATTCTACTTGGGCATTGTAGCACCAGAACATTATGTCCTCGGTTATGTCCTGTAAGTGTTGGCACAAGTTTGCAGAAATGGTCAGAATGTTGTGTATGGATGTGTGTGTGGATTAGAGCCTGCTTTACACAGGATGGTGTATAAAAAATTCTAATAAGCATCAGTGTCTGTCTCCTTATGGATATTGCCAAAGTCTTTTCAGAGCCATGATCCACAGTCTCTCTTGAGGAGATGGATGTCTTCCTAGGCTTGGCCAGCCCAGGGTAGGGCTTCTACAGGGGTCTATAGGCCATTTTGGAATTGACCCAGCTAAGATAATGAGACCAGACCTCCCCTGCCACAGGAGAGAATATCCTGACTTAGTCATAAATAGAATTTGTGTTGACAATATGCAGTATAAGAACTTTGTCCTCTTTGCTAACTTGCCCATGCCAAAGTATATTTAAATTGGCAATGATGTTGCTATAATTCTGAAAGATTTTTTCCAGAGAGATTAGGCAAGAAAATATTTTAAAATATCACCAAATGTAACCTATTTGCCTGTTATGCAAATACAATGATAATTGCAAACATTTCCAAACATTGTTATAAGTAAAATGTTTAAAAATAAAAAAGGTGACAGGATCAAAAATTCCATTTACAAAGTTTTCTGAATATTATGTGCAAATTATCAAAGAAAGAAAAATTAAGATGGAAATCCCTTTTGCAATCCATTCAAAATAATAAAATACCTGGTTGGAAATATAAATGAGGTGAAAAGCATATATACTGAAAACATTAAAACACTATTAACAGAAATAAATGGAAAACACCATGAGTTTATTGACTGGAAGAATAAAGTTAAATTTCCATATATTTATGGCAATTTGCAAATGCAATGTAATTTCTATGTAAATTAACCATTGAACTTTTCAGAACTTTCGAAACCAAAGCTTCTAGAAGTTTATAAAACCAGAGAGATCAGAATAACCTAAATCCTGAGAACAAAGAAAATTGGAAGTATGAAATTTATTTATTATAAATCATAATACATAAAGTAATAAAGAAAACAATACGTAGTTGGAACAATAATAGATACAGAGATCATAGGATATAATTAGGAGTACATCAATAATGGTATAGTTAAAGCTTTCTAACATTACTAAAGTCATTTTTTTTACCTGCACTCCTTATTCAATTTGTTCTTGATTTCTGAAGATAACACAATGTATAGGCACTTGACTTGCAAGTGGCTGACCGGGTTCAATCCACCAGCACCACCAGGAATGACCCCTGACTGAGAGAAATCCCTGAAACATTGCCTATGTAAGGATTAAGAAAACAATACAGGATGGACCTATAGCACAGCTGGTAGGGCATTTGCCTGCACAAGGCCAACCTGAGTTTGATTCCTTGCATCCCATACGGTCCTCTGAGTATTATCATGAATGATACTATTCCTAGAGAGCCAGGAATAATCCCTGAACACTGCCAGATGTGGCCCCAAAAATCAGAAAAAAAAAAGAAAGAAAAGGAAAGGAAGGGAATGGAATGAAAGAAAAGACAAGGAAAGTGAAAAAAAAAATAAAGACAAAATAATAGAGAAAAAAAAGAGGGGCCAGAGTGGTAGTACAAGTGGTAGGGTATTTGCCTGCACATTCTATCCTAGGAGGAACCGAGGTTCGATCTCCGACATCCCATATGGTCCCCCAAGCCAGGGACAATTTCTGAGTGTATAGCCTGGAGTAACCCCTGAGCATCACAGGGTGTGGCCCCAAACAAACAAACAAACAAAATACAAAATAAAACAGAAAAGAAGATAAAAATAAAGGAAAGGGAATGAAAATGAAAAAGAAAAGAAAAATAAAAGAAAGAAAAGAAAAATAAAAGAAAAAAGAATGGAGAAGAAATGAATACAGAAAGAATCAATATATACGGAGGGAAAAGCATAGTTTCAGGGAGTTTATAGCCTCACGGACTTAGAACCCTTATCGGCCTTCACATAGAGTCTTTATTGTTCAGAGACAACATGGGAGGAAGTCAGATATTTATCCTGGATTAATAAAGCCTAAATAGGTTTTACATCTCAAACAATGTTGTGTCTAGAAGAGGAATCTAATTGAAACTCAATGGATTTTCTTCCTCTGGGAAAGGCGGCAGAGCAAAGCATGCACACAGGACCCAACTCCTTAGGACATCTATGGTAATTTAGAAATTAAGACATTGGTGTGGGAAAGTGCACAGGAGAAAGGATGGGTATTGGATACTGATGACCGAAACTCCAATCGTGAACAGCCATGTAACTGAAAACAAAACAAATATTATGAATAACTTTCTAAACCAGTGCTTAAATAAAATAACTTAAAAAAAAGGAAACTAAGAGTCTTTTGGTTACCTCCCTTCTGCCCTCTCTTTGGACTATCATCAACTCTTTAGCTAAATGTCTTTACTTCTTGGAAGTCTTCATCCTCCACAGTCTGACTTTAAAACCAAATGAAAGAAGTAATCATTGACTTTTGTAAATATTGCTTTAAAAATAATGTTATCAATGCTTTTTCATGAAGCCCACTTTCTTTCTTAAATGTATACTCTTTCTTGTTCTATATTTTTTGCTTGTTTATTTTCACTCTGAAGAAACCTAGTTCTGTTTTGAATGCATTTCCCCTCTATTCTCTCTCGTCTGTCTAAGTTTTGCTTAATAATACTACCTACTTCACTATTCATAAAAGATAAAATGATATGAAATATATTCTCAAAGCTTTTAGTTTATCCATGTGTTCCTTTTCCCCTCTTTTTCATCACACATTTTTCTTTGGAATAAATTTTATGTCTATTTATTTGATAATTTGCAAGGAAAGCTATCAGGAAGATGACGTTTACTTTAAATAAAATTCTTTCTTTCTTTATTTTATTTATTTATTTATTTACTTATTTATTTATTTTTTGGTTCTTGGGTCACACCGGCAGCACTCAGGGGTCACTACTGACTATCTGCTCAGAAATAGCTCCTGGCAGGCACGGAGCACCATATGGGAAACTGGGATTCGAACCAACCACCTTAGGTCCTGGATCGGCTGCTTGCAAGGCAAACACCGCTGTGCTATCTCTCCGGACTAAATAAAATTCTTAGTTTTTTACTTTTTTCCATAGGCAGTTGGTCATAAATGAAAAGCTGCTCCTGGAATAAATTAAAAAAAAAAAGAAAAGAATTATCCCATTATTGACAAGGACATTTTATATCCCTGCAACTACCATCTAGGATTAAATTCTTAGGAATTACACTTGAAGAACAAGTTTATTTCTTTATTTTGTTTTTATTTTTGTTTTTAGGTCACATCTGGCGGTGCTCAGCGGTTACTCCTGGCTCTGTGCTCAGGAAATCATTTCTGGCAGGCTGAGGGGACTATATATGTATGCCTGGGATAGAATCCCGGTAGGCTACAAGCAAGGCAAATCTCTGGCCCACAAGTGAATATCTTTAATTGTATAGATCCAGCTTTAGTTTAATAACAAACTAATTCTCTTAAAAATTTGACCTCATATATGGAGGTATTAGGCAAATTTACATTTCTTATCTAGGGGACCACACTGGGTTGTACTCAGTTTACTCTTGACTCTGTGCTCAGAAATCGCTATGGCAGACTCGGGACAATATGCGATGCTGGTCATAGAATCCAGGTCGTCCAGGATGGACCATGTACAAGACAAACATACTGCTCTGTGCAATTACGCAGGTCACAAGCATTCATATTTATATAAAGTTAAATAATTTATACTTTAATCTCCTTTGCTCTTGGAGATGGCATGACTAAGTGGAGAATAAGCACTACACAATAAAATAATTGAAACATTAATGCCAGCACACTTATAAAGAAAGTAAAGTGTTTTATTATAAATTATCTGCAATAATTTTGTCCTTAATTTAAAATACACTACATCCTCTATTAAATTTAACATAATTTATATATGTATTTAGAAACTCAAATATGATATTTGTATTATAGCAAATATTTCTTTTTTATTTATTAGAACTAAATTCTGTTCGATATATAACCTTATTTTTGTTACTTTTAAACTATTGTACTTTAAGTATGCATTTCAACTTTACTCTTACAAAACTATAATTTTTAATTTTTCCAATATGAAAATTAAATATTTAACTCTACATATAGACAATTATAGTTCATGCAAGTTACCTCAAATATCATATATTTTTGCTTTTCCTGCTAACGTTTTTGCTAACAAAATGATTTAGTAATTAGATTACTATTAACTGATTAAATAATAATTCCCATTGTATTTAT
>PVKC010042652.1:0-11912 GCA_004027635.1 Crocidura indochinensis | reverse complement strand
TATAGTAGGAACTATAGTTGCTTCCTTAAAGGTATAGAATTCTAATTTAAATACCAACTTTTCATTAATCCTTATCTATCTTTTTGTATCTACTTTCAATTGTTATTGTCACAAATTAACCTATTTTATATTTTTTAAGATTAACAGAAATTTATATTCAGAGGCCACATAGAATTTCAGTAATTGAGTCATAATGGTCCCCAAATTCCTATTACCTGCTTATATTGTAATTGCTAATATTTTACATCAATGACCCCATATATATTGTATTTGCCATTTCTTGACAATATTATTTAAATTTAAATTACTTAATACTGTGTTGCTTTGTTCATTGTTGCTCCTAACCATAAAAAATACACTGTCCGGGTGGAGTGATAGTACAGTGGGTAGGGCATTTGCCTTGCATGCGGCTGATCCAGGTTCTATCCCTGGCATCTCAGATGGTCCCCTGACCCTGCCAGGAGCAATTTCTGAGCACAGAGCCAGGAGTAACACCTGAGTGCCACTGGGTGTGGCCCCCAAACAAAAGTTCACTGATATTTCTAGTAAGAAAGTACTACAATTGATTTGGAAACCAAATTAAATGTGAATGTGGGCCTTAAAGGTAAATATAAGAAATTATTATTATTTTCCAGTAAAATATGTTTCTTTCTATTGTAGCAATTATGTCTTTATTTTCCTTTTTGGCCATACCTTCTGATACTGAGGGGTTATTCCCAGCTCAATGTACAGGGATTTCTCCCAAGGAATCATTCTGTGCCAGGGACTGAACCAGAGCTCTTGCATGCTAAGTATGAATATCAGCCCTGTGAACTATCTCCCCTGCCCAATAGCTATGATCTTGAAGAATAAAGTGATGGAAACTACTAACAGGAACTGCTTCACTAAAAGCAATAACACTAACTCAAACACAGGCAAGCTTCTAATGAGTTGGAGAGGAGCCCAGACACAGAGGTATATTCTCTGCAAAGTGATGATCGCAATCAAAGCAAAAAGTTTGTGATGTTCAAAGGATGAAACTTACTCTGCTGAATTTACTACTACCTCATGAGTGGTTTAAAATATTAAAAACATTTGTTATACAAAGTTAAAATGAAGATAAGTGTTCCAGGGCTGTGTAAAAGTAACTGAAATTAGTTTGAAAGCTCTAGATAAACATAATAGAAGGAAATTAAAATTTTAGAGCAATTAATTAAAAAATTCTCAAACTTTTCCTAACTATGACCCCCTGATTACTTTCCTGTGGACCCCTATATTACAAGATATTCCGAGTTATATGATTTTCATTTATTTCCCCCTGGGGACATCCTGTGGGCACATTTGTGAAACTCTGTTAGAAAAAAAATCTTTAATATGAATGAATCCTACCTAGTCTAAAAACAGATGATGAAAAAAACTATCATCCAAAAGTAGGTTAACTCTATGCCAGATTTCAAGGTTTTTAAACAGATGTTAAGTTTTGGATAAAAGAATAATGGGGACATTATCACAGAATATAAATTAAAAGCCTATATGAAAATAACCAAAATCTGGAAACGATCTTATTATCAGGAACAAATGATTTGATAAAGCAACTATAGTATGCATACAGAATGGCATACTTCTTGGCTATCAGAAAAGATGAAGTCATACAATTTGCTACTGTGTGGATGGATCTGGAGAGTATAATGCTGAGTTAAGTTAGTCAGAGGGAAAAAGAAAGACATAAATTGATTTCTCATATGTGCAAGATAAAGAAACAGTAGTGAATAACAAATGACCAAAGGCAACAGAAACTGAGAACTTTAGAAGAAAGCTGGCCATAGGGGGAGCACTGGAACAATATGTGGAATTGAGACATTCTAGTGTTAAGTTGTTTTATGCAGGAAACACAATTATTAATAGAATTTTGAAAATTAAAAAAAAAACCTATGTGATTTGCATAGTGAGAAAACCAGGTCATAAATCATATCAATGAGCACCTGCTGCCAGTGTACTATAAAAGCTACAATGATTCATAAAGACTTAGCTCCTCTTCTAAGATGGCCTCCTGAAATGAATATATATTTATAAAATAACAAACTTTTCAAGATTATATTTATTCATGATAATATTCCCAGAAATTCTCCCATTTATTGATGATATTCATGTCAATATCAAAATCTTGTTTCTTTGAATACATACTTCATTTAACCAAGAGTCGAAGGCTTTTTAATAACAAGGTTTTAGGGCATGAGAATAATCCAGAAATTAAGGTAACTGACCCTGGTTCTAACATTATGGTCACCTGAACACTGCTAGGAATATCCCTGAGCACAAAACCAGGAACAAACCCTGAGGCACCAAATGAAAAAAGAAAAAGGCCAGGTTTTAAAGCCTACCACCACCTGTGGCTGGAGAGTACAGTGGTTACTCTC
This sequence comes from Crocidura indochinensis, assembly GCA_004027635.1. Lineage (NCBI taxonomy): Eukaryota > Metazoa > Chordata > Mammalia > Eulipotyphla > Soricidae > Crocidura > Crocidura indochinensis. The sequence continues at coordinate 9,516 of PVKC010042652.1, read as the reverse complement.
CACAAGGGTGTTTTCCTTGCACATGGCCAATCACAGTCTAATTTTGGCACCATAAATGATCTCCTTAGCACCATGAGAGGTAACCTCTGAGCACAGAACCAGAAGTAAATCCTGAGTACTGCCGAGTGTGGCTCTCTTGTACCCTGCAAATAAACAAACAAATAACAAACAGGCATCTTTTGCCCAGGCTATTTTTGTAACCAAGGAAGACATTAAAAAGACACTGTTACAATTATGAAATTCTGAAAGGGTTATAATACCTATAATTGTTCAAGAAAATTGCTTGGTTTTGAGGCGATACCACCAAAGATTCTTCTTTGGGTGTTATTTGCAATCCTTTAGCACAGAGCCAAGAGTAATTCTTGAGTACAGCTTAGTGGCTCAACCACCCTGCCCCAAATGTAGCTTTAATATTCATATTGATGAGGATAACACTAAGATGCAGTTCCTGAGGAAATCGCTAATGAGGATATGTTAGAACTGGGACAGTAACACACAACTGAAAAAAGAAAACCACAAGAGAATAGGAAACTAGGAGAGGAGAATCTCAAAGATATTTCAAAGTGAAAAACTAAGTAGAAAATGACTTCAATACTGAAAAGTTTTATAAAATGGATTCCAAATTTTTGATAAAAATGGACTGAAAAATTTTCATTAATATATAGGAAATGTTCATAACTGCATCATCTGGAATGATAGTACTGTGGGTAGGGTCCTTGCCCTTGTACACAGACGACCGGGTTCAATCCCCAGCATCCTATATGATCCCTGGAGCCTGCCAGAAATGATTCCTAAGCACAAAGCCAGGAAAATACCTGAACTCTGGCAGAGATAGCCCCTCACAACAACACAACAACAAAACAAAACAAAAATAAAAAAACATAGTGAAATATCTGGTTACAAGCAAATCTATGATGAAAATAGGAAAACAAATCCCTAAAATCAAGGTATTTCTGAAAAGAGTAACACTACCATGGGACACATTCTAGAAAGTATTGTTACTCTAGATGACACCTCCACACAAATTCCTCCCTCTGAAGACAATTCAGTGGGGATAGATATGAAAGTGTAACAAAGTAAATGTGAATGTCCCTAGTCTGTGTAGGATTGGGCTAATGCATTTATGTCTTAAAATTTTCACAAAATGTTTAAAAGTTAAAAAGAACACAGAACATAAAAAATATAAATAGCATTCTGTATATTCTATTGACTAAAACTAACCAAAAAATAGAAATGAAAATGTTTGTTAAAAAAAAACAACAAAACAAACAGCAGAGGGACTGGAGCGATAGCGGTAGGGCATTTGCCGTGCACACAGCCTGCCTGGGACAGGCCCAGGTTCAATTTCTCAGCATCCCATATGTTCCCCCAAGCCTGCCAGGAGCGATTTCTGAGCACAGAGCCAGGAGTAACCCGGGTGCTGCGAGTGTGGCCCAAAAAACTAAAAAAATAAAAAAGATAAGTCAGAGGTCATAGAGATAGTAGATAATTGTCTTGCACTCAACTGCCTGCTTTACCATTTTCAGCCCCCATTATGGTACATGAGCACTATTAGGAGTAAATGTTGATCACAGAGCCAGGAGAGAGAGAGCCCTATATAGCTAGAAATAGTTCCAAAGCAAAACAACAAAACAACAACAAAGTAGTTTTAAATTACTATTGCACAAAGAATAAATTTAGTGTAGTCTTAGTGGGCTATTTATAGCCTATAACTGATATTTTTTACCTTCTGATCATGGTTCTTTTCCAACTTTCCTTTCTCCCAGTAATCTGCCCTATTGGTTAGTTCCTTAGTCTTGTGCTATGGCCCACTATTTACAGATTTGCACATTCTTTGAAATATTCTAGGGGCCTACATAAGGTCATATGGCCTCTGGTTGAGAAATGTTGATCTATAAATATACATTATATAAAGCCTACAGTAGAATACAATGATGTCCTAAGTCTTCATATTCACTCGCTATAGAGAAACATCCAGTCCTGGATCTTCATTTATGTTAAATATATATGTTTACATATATTTTTAAATTTATGTAGAATATATTTAAGATTAATTATATATAAGTATATATATATAAAAGTCAATGTTATTTTCAATGTTTTTCAAAGTGAATAACACTGCCCTTGGGGTCACTGGGATGAACTATGGACAAGAGGGACAGGAGATAGTAATAGTCTTTGGCACAAGTGGGGAAGGTGCTATTTGTTGGCTTAAGGAAGGTAGCTATTGGGAGGGAAGGAGTTTCACAGATAATTTTTTTCTGAGAAAGATAAAGGCCAAATAAGTCTTGTAATCTGCTTTATATCATAATTTTGTACCTAACATATAGATATATTTACATGAAAAATTATCATTGTGTTACAGTTGTCCACGATTGTTCAATTAAAAAAAAAAGGCAGGTTTATAGCCTAAAAGCAATGAGCATGTAGCAAACTTCATTCATAGGGAAACACTGCATAATGAATGATTCATACTTCAAAAATATATTTCAGTTAAGTGGTAAGAATGATTTTATATCATGAGGTTATATTACTTATTTTGTTTTTCTTTGAGGGGGGAAATCACACTAGCAGTACTCAGGGCTTGTTCCTGGTTCTGCACTCAATGATCTCTCCTAGCAGAGCTCAGGGGTTGGCTATATCAATACTGGTCCCTCTCTCTGGTTCTATCAGTTACTTTAAAATATTTACTAAAGAAACGTTATAGGGGCCTGAGAGATAGCACAGCGGTGTTTGCCTTGCAAGCAACCAACCCAGGACCTAAGGTGTTGGTTCGAATCCTGGCATCCCATATGGTCCCCCATGCCTGCCAGGAGCTATTTCTGAGAAGTTAGCCAGGAGTAACCCCTGAGCACCACTGGGTGTGCCCCCCTCCAAAAGTTATAAATCTAAAGTAATAGTATTAATTTTTATATTTATTTTGCCAGTGTTATTTCTTGAGTTCCTTTTATTTAATGTCCCTTTAACAACTTTTTAAGTTTGGTTTAATCGTAATAATTTCCCTCAGTTTTTTTATTTGGAGATATCTTAATTCCTTTAACCTTTATTATTTGTTATTTTTGGGGTGGAGCAATACCCAGTCATAGTTGGGTAGCATGGAACTATTTGAGACATCATTCCAGACATTTCACTTTTATTTAGGATTTATTTGGAGGTACTAGGGACTTAGGAGGGGCATTTCTGAAATTCTCAAGAATAAAGAGTCTACCATTTGTTCCAGGGTCCATGATTAGAATGCATTCCACTCCACAGTCATCTGGGATGACAAGATTTTCAGTGACTATGTTTTTAAACTCATTGCATTAAGTTTGATTTAGCCCACTTGGAAATGTAGAGCTTCTAGTAGATAGGGAACCTAAACATGGCCTGATATAAAGTAACAATCATATGCTCCTTGTTCTGCAGTTTGGGGTAAAAGGACAGAATTTGGTTAATGTAAACTCTGACTACTGATTGTGTTTAGGGCGTTTATTAGAATGCTTGATAGCATAACACAGGTCAGTGAGGCCCTATATATAATTCTTTTCTTTTGTTTGCTTGTTTGTTTTTGGGTCACACCCAGTGATGGTCAGGGGTTACTTTTGGCTATGTGCTCAGAAATCGCTTCTGGCTTGGGGAGTCATATGGGATACTGGTGTTGAACCAAGGTCCGTCCTGGAGCAACTTCATGCAGGGCAAATGCCCTACTGCCTGTGTCACTGCTCTGGCCCAATTTTCTTTCTTTTTGTTTGATTTATTTTGCTTTCTTTTCATGTAATTTTCTTGTTGTACCTCAACTAAAATAATTTTAATATCAAGTTTAGTAGTTCTCTTCTGCAATTTATAGGTGCCAATTAGCTTCACTATAAAATATTTGTTACCTATTGTTTTTTTATCTTTAGAATTTCTATTTTGTTCCATTTACAATTTGCCTATGCTCAGGGCTTACTCCCGACTCTGTACTTAAAATCATTCCTAGTAGTTCTCAGAACATATACACAATGGAATATTATGCAGCTGTCAGGAGAGCTGAAGTCATGAAATTTTCCTATACATGGATGTATATGCACTCTATTATGCTGAGTGAATTAAGTCAGAGGGAGAGAGAGACACACAGAATAGTCTCACTATTTTAAGAAAAATAAAAACAGTATGACTCTATTTTAAGAAAAATAAAAGACATTTTTGCAATAATTCTCAGAGACACAAGAGAGGAGAGCAGGAAGGTCCAGCTCATGATATGAAGCTCACCACAAAGAATGATGAGTGCTGTTAGAGAAATATCTATGTTGAGAACTATCCTAAAATGTGAATAAATGAAGGAAGTAGAAAGCCTGTCTAGAGTACAGGCTGGGGTGGGGTGGGGAGGAGGGAGATTTGGGACAGTGGTGATAAGAATGTTGCACTGGTGAAGGGGCTGTTTTTACATGACTGAAACCTAACTACAATCATATTTGCCATCAAGGTGTTTAAATAAAGATATTAATAAAAAACAGAAACTAGAAAAAAAGAACTACCACTGAGAGCCAGGTATAAACCCTGGTGTAACTCCCACCAATAAAAAACAACAAAAATACTTATTAAAAATTAAAATTCATTTCAATAATTAAAAAATCATTCCTAGCAGTATTCAGAACATATGCAATACTGAGCATTGAACCAGACGTGGTTGCATTGGCCATGTAGTATCTGTTTCACTGTTTCACTTTATTTAATAATTTGACCCAGGAGTAAGCCCGAGGAATTCTTTTTGTAATAAAACAGTTCTATATTGTGATTGTGTTAGTTACATGAATCTATCATACAACTAACTGTACTAAATCTATGCATGCATGCATAAACTAAGACAGAAAAAATATATAAATTGCTGTAATATAATTAAGGTCAGTTATTATCTATTGTTTGTGAACTTACATTAATTTGCCCAATTGGGGCCCGGGAGATAGCATGGAGGTAAGGCGTTTGCCTTTCATGCAAAAGGTCATCGGTTCGAATCCCGGTGCCCCATATGGTCCCCCGTGCCTGCCAGGAGCAATTTCTGAGCATGGAGCCAGGAGTGACCCCTGAGCGCTGCCAGGTGTGACCCAAAAACCAAAAAAAAAAATTTGCCCAATGGAGAAAACTAGATTGGATGTATGAGGGATCTCTTTATACTATTACTTGCAGTTACACGTAAGCATAAAATGTCTACATAAAAAGTTAAAAGATTTAGTTTGTTGGACCAGAGTGGTAGCACAGTGGTAGGGTGTTTGCCTTGCATGCAGCTTACCCAGCATAGACCTGGGTTCAATTCCTGCCATCCTATAGGGTCCCCAGGCCAAGAGTGATTTCTGAGCATTGGTGGGTGTGGCCCCCCCCCAAAAAAAAGAAAGTTTGTGATAGAAATACCTTATAGTATAGTGTAAAAAATAAATGGTCTGTGAGTCAGAAGACTTTGCCTTTTTTTTTTTGCTCTATGTAACTAGCTTCTTGATACTCATTCATAAACGAAACTTCCTCAAAATATTATTGCAAGGAATATAGGAATGTATTTTACCTGTTTTGGACTTTGGGCCATATCTGGTGATATTCAGGGAATACTCCTAGTTCTGTTTTTAGGGACTGATTACTTTTTTTAGAAGACCATAGAGTAGATACAACCTGGGTCAGCTGCATGCAAGGCAAACACCCTAACTAGTGTATTATGTTTCTGACCTGGGGGATGTATTTTATTTTATTTATTTAGTTTTTTTAGGGGGGCCACACTCAGCATCACTCAGGGGTTTCTTCTGGTGGGCACGAGAGACCATATGGGATGCCGGGATTTGAACCACCATTAGTCCTGGGTTAGCCACTTGCAAGGCAAATGCCCTACCACTATGCTATTTCTCTAGCCCCTAGGGAATGAATTTTAAAATCCAATAATAAATGCTATAAATATGAACATTTCTAACAAATTGTAAGCAAATTTATGCAACCTATTTCGTATGACAATCTCTCACTTTTTTTGGGGGGGGGATTTTGGGCCACACTCAGTGACGCTCAGGGGTTACACCTGGCTATTCGCTCAGAAGTCGCTCCTGGCAGGCACGGGGGACCATATGGGAACCGGGGGATCGAACCATGGTCCATCCTAGGCTAGCGCAGGCAAGGCAGCAGGCACCTTACCTCCTGAGCCACCTCCCGGCTCCCTCTCACTTTTTTTTTTCACATCGGAAAGTAGGTTTAATTATCCCTGGCTTAGATTTTCTTAAAATGATTTTTATATTTCAAAGCAACTACATAATTCTATAGAATGCTTAAAGGATATAAGATATTTATTAAGTCCAGAATTATTTATATATCCATTCCATAACACTATAGTTTTAGATGATGTAACTATTCTTTGATAGTTGAGGTTTGGTTTTCCTATATTTTCCCCCACCTTCTGTTTCATGTATTGTCTCCTTAAATATCTCTAAAAGGAAAAATGTCCCTTCAGTTTTCTCCATATTAATCTTTTTCCTTGATCTCTCTCTCTCTTAGAAGTCTCTATTATAATCATAAAGGTTTCACAATTTTTTTTCTTAAGTCTCTACCTCTTCCCCATGCTCTTTAACTACATTTCTTCTTGAACAGATTTATGGATGATATAATTTCCCTCTAAATGAAGTTCTTAGTATCTATCAGTAGCTTATTATCATTCCTGTCATTCAAGACTTAATCTTTAAAATTGATTTTCAGGCACTGAGGCAGCTCAAAGGGATGATGTCTCTATTTTGCATGTGGGAGTCCCTGTTTCAATTCCTAATGCCACACTTTTCCTCCATGCACCACCAAATTTGGCCCTCCCTGCAAAAGATAAGTACATTTAATTTTTAATCTTCCTTTTTCTTTACTCACTTGGTCATTATAACAGTATGTTCTGGGGCTGGAGCGTTGGCAAAGCAGTAAGGTGTTTGTCTTGTACGCAGCTGACCTAGGATGGACTGAGATCCGATCCCCTGGTATCCCATATGGTTTCCCCAAGTCAGGAACGATTTCTGAGTGCATAGCCAGGAGTAACCCCTGAGCATCACTGGGTGTGGCCCAAGAAGCAAAAAAAAATTCAAAAACAAACAAAAAATGATTTTAAAAAAGAACTATGTTCTTACATTGAGGCTTTAAAATAGGTTAAATAATCCATATCAATGATTAGGAAGTAGCTGAGTGATAGAGCATCTATCATTATGTATAAGGCCCTGAGTTCAATCATTGGCAAATCAAGATCATGGGAGATGGCTGTTAAAAATGCAGACTCATGTCTTTCATATAGAAACTAACCAAACATAATTTCATGAACTAAGCCCAGTAATCTTTTTATTGATTAATTGATTGATTCTGGGGTCACACGTGGCAATGCTTAAGAGATCATGCAGTGCTCTAGATCAAACCTGGAGCTCTCTCATGTACTCTAGTTCTTTAAACTATCACGCAGGTCAATCTTTTAAATACTCAGCATGTAAGCTTTCGATGCCCACATTTTGAGAACTATATCATATCAAGTTTCACTTAATTTTTTGACTATCTTTTTTTTCATCATTTATCATCTATTTCTCTCCTTTTTGATGACTTCTACTCTAGTTTGGGGTGCTTCCTACCTTAGATAGGTTTCTTGGTCTCTAGGGTATTTTCCGTTCTAATACATAATACATGAACTATTAATTCATTCTTATTAATCATTGCTTTTTCTCATTTAATGTGATAAGTTACTGAGAACATACTATATGCTAGGTATTCAAGGACAGAGATTCCAAAGGGCTAATAAAAAGAATAATGAAGTAGGAAAAAGAATCCCTTTCCAAAGTAGAATCCCTTTCCAAATTCTCCTACTACTTCCAATGCCACTAAATTAGAATTCCCACAGCAAAGACTGAAATTTTTTGTTTTATAAGTTCCTCAAGTGACTATGATACTTTGGGAAACATTAGACTGGAGCATCTAATAAGACATTTCTGTATATTAAGATACGAACATACACGATTACTATATGATACATTGACTAATGCTTCATTAGAAGTACTAAGTGTCATGGGAAAGATTAATTCTGTGTTAAATATATTTAGTAACATATCCAGATGAAAGAATTTTCTTCCTTCTTTAATTTCCCATTGCACTTTATCTATAATTCTCTTAAGGTCTCACTTTTATCTTGCACCATAATTAGTTATATAAGTCTCATTTCCCCTACATTTGTTCTTGAAGACATAATATTGGCCTTAGCAGAGTCTATAATCTGATAAGAAAGGTTTCTTAGTTCTAATTTATTTACCAGATAAAATGTCACAATATATTAAACAGAAACAGGCATTTTAATAAGTCACTTCAAAAATAGGATGGTTTTGTAATTCTTAGATACATGTGACCAAATTTAGTTTTTGAGAGGGTAGGAGTCAGAACACAATTGGTATTGTTAGAGCAAAGAACCAGGTTAATAAGTAAAAAAAATTATATATTTTATTGAGAGACTTAAGGAAATGTGCTGACTGGTACAAACCATAATTAGTATATCTAACCATAAGTTATTTTAGGTTTCAAATTATATGCCGATAGGTTTCCATTATTATTTGTTTTGTTTTATTAGCCCAATACTTTTTTTTAAGCCCAATAATGTTTTGAAGCCTTTTTATTTTGCGTACAAATTTGGTGAGTAAGTTTTTTTGCACCACCCCTACTGATGCTCAGAGGCTAGTTCTGGCTCATTTTCAGGAGTATCCTTTGGTGATGATGGAGGTCAAAGTTGCTGCATGCAAGACAATGCCTTAGCTATCATTTTATCTTTCTGGCCTCTTGTTTTTATGAACATCCCTGTTTGAGTAAATACTGAACAAAAGCTTAAGCTTTGATCAAATACTTTACTACAGGCTCTACCAAGTTTTATTTTTTAATCACTATGATTTATACATTTGTGCTACTCAAAGATATAAACATAAACATGCTGAAGATGAGAGAAAAGTACCCAGTCATTTCTTTTTTGAATGCTGGCTTTTCTTATGGGCTCTTTTGTCAAACCAAAAATTCTTAATATAGAAATTCTAACCTTTAGTACTTCAGAATGTGGCCATATTTGGGGATACAATACTCAAAAAGTTAAATAAGTTAAAATATGCTTTAAGTCCTAATCTGACTAGCAGTGTTATAAAAAAAAAAACTTGGAACACAGATCAGATGTTCACACACATAGAAAAGACAAATCATAAGGAAAAAGAATGTGGGGGCCGAGTGATAGTGCAGCGGAAGGGCGTTTGCCTTGTGCGGGGTGATCTAGGATAGACCTTGGTTCAATCCCCATATGGTCCCCCAAGCCAGGAGCAATTTCCGAGCGAATAGCCAGGAGTAACTCCTGAGCGACACCGGGTGTGGGCCCCCCACAAAAGAAATAAATAAAAAGAAAAAAGACTGTGGCAATTCACCAACCAAGAAGAGAAGTCTTAGAATCTCACAGTAAAATCAACTTTGCCTGCATGGTTAATCTTGGTCTGTCTATACCAGCATTACTTTTATTTATTTATTTATTTATTTATTTATTTATTTATTTAT
>PVKC010042650.1:0-11919 GCA_004027635.1 Crocidura indochinensis | reverse complement strand
GATCAATACATTGGACTTATATACACTGGACGGAATGAGGAACCATTTTTTTTTTTTTTGGTTTTTGGGTCACACCCGGCAGTGCTCAGGGGTTACTCCTGACGCCATGCTCAGAAATTGCTCTTGACAGGCACGGGGGACCATATGGGGCACCAGGACACCAGGATTCGAACCTATGACCTTTTGCATGAAAGGCAAACGCCTTACCTCCATGCTATCTCCGGAGCCCCGAGGAACCATTTTTAAATGCCTTTTCTTTCACCAATTTTTAGTTCAGGCGCTTCAGGATTTATCAAGCTACCACTGTAAATAAAACAAATATCCTCTAGCTTTAAAGAGTTTTTCTTTAAGTGAATTCAAGAAAAACTATTTGATGCCTTGCCTTACCTTACCTGAAAGTTCACATAGGAACAAAGAGGCACACAGGAGAGCAGGGCACTGACAATAAAGAGACTGGGCTTGCTGATTAGAGCCAAAGCTTCTGAAGACTACAGTGAGCCTGGACGACTTGCTAACACAAAGGAATTTTAGAACAGTGCTCTGGGCACACCATTGATCACGCCACACATAGACAAAACAGGACGGTGTTAGTCTCCCAAAGTGCAAGACGCCATGTCATAAAGCAATGTTCTCCAAGTGATGTGTAAGCCAGGTTCCATGACTTGCAATTTCAAGAGTGGTGCTAGGACTTCTAGAGCACTGGAATGTCTGTTTTAACACACACACACACACACACACACACACACACACACACACACACTTAAATTTTGAAGATACAAGTCTACCAGTTTTTTATTCCTTCAATAGTGGTCAAATTGATTGAGAAAGTGACACAGCAGCAGTAAACCTCTGAACCAATTAATAAATTCCTCTCCTTAACAATTCAAACCATTAACCTCAACATTCAAAGTTTGCTGCTTCGTAAATGCAGGAATGATCTGGCAACCAAAGTAAGCAGCAGGCTGTGGCAATCTCCCAAGTAAGGCTAGCTTTTTAGAGTTTATAGAGTAGTAGATTTTCTTCTTTGATCAACAAAAATCACTGCTGCTCGGGGAAAAAAATCCAGTGGACAGCAGTTTTGTTTCGGTACCTTTTCCGCTTTATTGTTCATATGAGTTATTTCTAGTTGTTGTGGCTTACCCAAGTGTTGTGTTTTTTTGTGTTTTTGTGTGTTGCTAGGAATGTAACATAGGGCCTCCTGCATACATGCCACCACCGAGTTACATCACTAGCTGGCTGGGTCGTTTTGCTTTTTGTTGTTGTTGTTGTTCCAGATTCACTAGATATTCTTGACCTAGGGCTGAATACAATCTGAAACTTTTCAAGATGTTAGCCACAAACTACACAACCTATTTTTGAAAGTAAAGTACATTTTCAAGAGTATTTAAGGTTTTTATTTCTCTGACTAAAGTCACTGTAACCCAGCACTAAAATATCTTTCTCCTATCACTGCTGTTTACTGCTACAAATCTTCGCCTACCATTCTATCTGGTTAACTCAGGCACTTCTAATTTTAAAGCATTCTGAGATACAATGGAGCAAGCTTGAGAATTTTACTCATATCAAGAGATATTAATGGAGAAATGATAGTAAGTGATAACCATTGATACTACCACTTATAATAGCGGTAGTTTTAAAATTCCAACTACAGCAACCATAGATGAATAATATAAATTTAATAGAGAATTTAAAGGGTCACTGGATATATGAAGAAAATTGCTAGGGCCTGAGGAAACAAATTAAATATAAATGTCTTTATACTACTTAGCTTATAGTTAAGCATATACTAATTTATTATCAATGCTCTGCGTGTTTCAGTGGAGAAATACAAAGGTAGGTTATATTAGAAATGACTTGGTAAAATCTAATTGCTCCGTGTGTGAAGACTTTGATAGAAAAACCTTCCTCAGTATTCTCATACGCAAATAGAATCTAGTGGCAAGAAAGAACAGAAACCAAACTTTCATTGTTTGAAGAACATAAAATGCCATCAGTAATTTATATCATTGAAGTTTGTTGAATAACAGGAACTTTCATATTATATATCATCCTATCACATTGACTTAGAAGTACAGATTTTAAAGGTAAGCAAACTCTATATGTAAAATCTCCAGGTAGTTCAGCTTTGGCTTTGAATTCACTTGATGCATTTCAAATTTCAATTCTTTTTTTATTTAAAAATTTTTAAACTTTATTTATTGATTGATTGCTTTTTGGGCCATACCCAGCAGCATTCAGGGGTTACTCCTGATTCTGCTCTCAAAATTGTTCCTGGCAGGCTGGGAGACCACATGGTATACCGAGATTTGAACCTGGTATCTCTCGGGTCAGCTGCTTGCAAGGCAAATGCCCCACCTCTGAGCTATCTCTCCAAAACCCCCTCAAATTTCAATTCTAAGTCATATGATCTTCATTGTTTCAATCTACTTTCAAAATACTGTAGTGTTAAGAGGAAGAATTGCACTGGTGAAGGGGGCGGTGTTCTTTACATGACTGAAACCTAATCACAATCATATTTGTAATCAAGATGTTTAAATAAAGAAAAAAATTAAAAAAAGAAAATTAGGGGTGATGTTAAAAAAAAAGAAATATTCTTCTAGAGAAGTGCTAATAGAGGGACCAAAGTGCTAGTACAGTGGATAGGGCATGTTTCTGACATACAGCAGACCTGGGTTCAATCTCAGGCATCCCATATAGTTCATAAAAGTAAACAAAAATGTATTAATAGGGAAGGGGAAGAGGGGGAAAAAGAAAAAAATTAGTCCCAGATCTAAATATAAAATAGTTGTATATTATTAAAAATTCTTCTATTTTGGAAGAAGTATTATTTATATGCATTGCCCACTTCAAAGTTTACCAAAAGGATATATGTAATAATAATATAATACTTAGATTGTGTGATTGTTTTGTGTGGGATGCTATTATATTGAATAACAGTCAGATTATGCACCATACAGCATAACCTCACTATTTCTCATTTATTTTCACTCGATACTGGGTTGGGATAAAAATGTTAATTGAGAAGGCTGACTAGAAATGATCAAGAGTCATAAACTTGGCCTAAAGCATCCACTCCTGAGCATCAATTATTTCATCTGTGAAGTTAGATTTTTCTTTATTGTAAGGCTATAGAAAAGATTCTTTCTTACCATAGAAAAAAATCCTAAAGTGATTATATTAGGTTGCTTCCACCTTGATCAGGACTGTGTATTACAATGGAGATATGGAAAAGCAAAAACAAAAGTTTGAAGCTAGTCAGCTCATGAGTTGCAAGTACTGTTCAGCAGTAAGTGAATTGCGCTTAATGAATAAAAGATGAAAGAGCCAGCAGGGAGCATGAATGTACAAGAGCTTTCAGATCAAATTTAAAAGACTAATTTTATGATTATTGGAAATCTTTAGATAATAATCTTTCCATAATCCCCTAATTATTTTCTAAAATGGTATCTACTTATTCTATGCGATTGAGACATCAGAAAGGGACAGAGACACCAATCAAAACGCTCGAACTTGTAACCAATCCTGTTGAATGTTATCCACTGAAACCCTTCAGAAAAGTAGCTTTGGAATTGTTGGCAAAGGTGGAAATGATTCAGGTGGGCTGTAGTCATGACTATCAGATTCTGATAGAACCAACATAATACATTTTAAAAATTTAGCCGATTGCCTCAGTTTGTAGTACAATGAGGTAAATGTAATCAAAGAAAGAATCAATTGAATTAATAACTTTGAAAGAACTTGATAATATTTATGATAAGTTCCTCTTATTTTGATTCTTGGAGTCTATCATGTCTAAGCCTTCACAAGTTGATCTTACCTTTACTTATGTTCTTCTGATATTATACAACTCATAATTTATATCAAATAGATATTAATACTATCCCCAGATGATACTTTACTTGCCTCTGAGAACAAATTTTCTGCTCCATGAGAGTACTTTAGAGACACAGGAGTTCTCCTTTGACTTTATTTGATTTTATATCTTGAATTCTTGGTTTTCTGACCTGAAAAATAGCAAAATTATGATCATAATTGAATCAAACAATAGTGAAGTATTTTGTCTTTTTTTCATTAAACTTTGCTTTAATTGATGATAAAATTTTATGCAGATTTTATGAAAATTTTCCATTAAAATTACTGACTGCTGAAAGGGGAGGAATATAATTGGGAACATATGTGCTTGGAAATATGCAGTAGTGAAAGGGTGGATGCTGAAAATTTCAGTGGAGTTTCACTGGAGTCATACTGGAGTTTTGGTATGACTGAAACTCAATCATGACCAACTTTCTCTTATTTCATGATGATTAACATAAAATTGTCTAATAAAATGTATTCTAGGCAGTGTTTTGGAGACTTTTGGGTATGTCAAATACAAGTACATGCCCTGCATGGTCTTGTCACCACCACAGTCCCCAGTGGTCCTCAGACTTTATAAACAGAGGGTCAGTTCACTGTCCCTCAGGCCTTTGGAGGGCTAGACTATAGTAAAAACAAAAACTATGAACAAATTCCTATGCACACTGCATATACCTTATTTTGAAGTGAAGTGACAAAACGGGAACAAATATATGGCTGACTATTCTTCCTTGATAGTGAGTTTGGTATTTCTCAAGCTTAGTTACAAACATTGATTTGGTCCATATATGGATCTCCCTTCTACTATACTAAATATGTATATATTTGGACACTTACCTCCAGATATAAGAATTAATACAGGTAAATATAAACTTGGTTAAATTTATATTTACCTGGAAAACTCAGCACCAAGATATACATAAAAACAATTTTAATTCTCATAGTCTTTTAAAAACCCCTGTAACTTGGGGCCGGAGAGATAGCATGGAGGTTAGAGCATTTGATTACATGCAGGACAGTGGTTCGAATCTGAATCCTGGCATCCTATATAGTCCCCAGGGCCTGCCAAGAACGATTTCTGAGAATAGAGCCAGGAGTAAGCCCTGAGCTCTGCAGGCTGTGACCCAAAAACCAACAACAACAACAACAACAACAACAACAACAACAACAAATAAAACCAAAACCAAAAACCAAAACAAATCAAACCAAAAAGACAAAACCCTGTAGCTTAAAGCAGACTGCTCTACAGATCAAAGGAATGTTTGTTTTGAGACATCTCTAAGGGACTCCTAGTGATTTGCTAATTTTTATCTCAGATATAACATCCAAAGTTTGACATAGAAGTAGCAGTGGGTTGTTAAGAAAGCTTTTACCAAGTAAAGGTTCACATCTCTTTCAAGTAAGTTTGTCTCTTTTATTGCCCCTTCTAATAAACACTGCTTCTTAATCAGACAGGATTTTAGTTAACTGTAAAAGTCCTAAAAGTAAAAAAAAATCCTGTTCAGTCAGGTACATAGGAATCTAGATAGGAAAAATCTGGCTTCTTGATACTCCTTTAGTCTACATCAGAATTAACACCTACGTCTGACTAGAGAGGAAAAACCTTGAGATGTTAAAATTTACCATCTTTTGATACCAGGGAAATTTTTAGGATCTTAATTAAAATGTATATATTCATAAATTTAGTTACTTTTTGTTCTCTTTTGTTTTGTTTTGGGGCCACACCCAGTGACACTCAAGAATAACTCCTGGCTCTGTGCTCAGAAATCGCTCCTGGATCAGGGGACCATATGGGACACTGGGGATCTAAGGTCCCTTCTGGATCGGTCAAGTGCAGGGCAAACACCCTACTGCTGCAACACTGCTCCAGCTCCGGTTTCTACATAATTCTATGGCAGTAGATCATATGGTAGAATCAAGTTTGTTATATTAACAGAGTTTGCTAATACTAGTTAGTTGTTTTATATTTGATATGCATTCCTTAGGCACAAAGGCATGCTCACAGTTCTGTAATTTTTCGAAATATCTGTTTCGAATTGACTACCAAAAACAACAAAAACCAGGACAGTATAGCCAACATGAAACACACCTGTAATCAGGGTTTTGATAATGTCTCTGTTCTAAGGCATAAATGCTGGCCACATATATTTACTGGTTTTCAATTTCCACAATGGTGTCACCACAGTCACATTCATCTTTCAGTTTATCCTAGAGTCACTTAAAGTTATATACAGCCAATACCAATTAGTGCATGTAGTCTAGCATTGAATAAATGCATGAAATCATAAGTATTATGTTAAAGACCTGCAAAATATTTGATATGACTAAACGAAAATGAAAGTTGACCTTTTCATTTTTATAAATTGCAAATAAATGCAAATCAATTCTCTGCATTTTCAATGGATGAGAGGTCCACCATGTCTTCAGTATTTAAATATTTGAAGTGAGATCAGACTACAACCATGCTACAGAAGTTATTTACCAAACTCTAAAAAATGCATGAGCTCCAAGTATTTCCACAGAATCTCAAAAAGCTCTCAACCATAGCTATTGCTATTGGAGTCACTAATTGAAATCTTTCTACGTTCATAGTATTGGTACCCCCTAAAGCCTGAATCAAGTTTGCAACTAATACAAAGAGACAAGGTGATCTGTCCTGAGGAATTTTTTTTAATTTTTTGGTTTTTGGGTCACACCTGGCAGTGCTCAGGGGTTCCTCCTGGCTCTATGCTCAGAAATCTCCACTGGCAAGCACAGGGGACCATATGGGATGCCGGGATTTGAACCACTGTCCTTCTGCATGAAAGGCAAATGCCTTACCTCTGTGCTATCTCTCCAGCCCCTGTCCTGAGGATTTTTCCAAATTCTTTATGATGTTCTTTTATTTATTCATTTAAGTGCTATGAGTCCTATCCCCATGGAGATTTTGTTTTCAGGTGCATGTCAGATACATATACTTTGCATGTTTTATTCTTTAATAGAAAAGAGGAGTGTCCATGACTCATGTACTATTAGAGCAATATCATCTAGGATTTAGGCTGATATGGAAATATTCAGTCATTCAGGTCCAGAATGTGGCTGGCTCTCTTAAAAGACATGGTATATGAAGCCCTAGTCTGGGAATCATAACTTTAGTAGGAATGTGAAATAAATCCACAGAGCTAGTACTCTAATGGAGCAAATGAGGATCTTTAATATAGTTTTGCACATTATGATGGGAAATTGGAGACTGTGATATGGAATGCTTATTGAGGTTGTTTCTAGCTCATTGGATTTCTCCACGCAAGCCAGAAGAAAGGATTAAGTTTAAAGGAAAAAATTAAAGTCTGAGTGACAGCAACTATCAGATAAGGTTTTATGTTTACTTCATTCAATTCGAT
This sequence comes from Crocidura indochinensis, assembly GCA_004027635.1. NCBI lineage: Eukaryota > Metazoa > Chordata > Mammalia > Eulipotyphla > Soricidae > Crocidura > Crocidura indochinensis. The sequence goes on along the minus strand of PVKC010042650.1, from coordinate 4,684 downwards.
TTTCTACTTCATTCTGACAGAGTATTAGTATCTCCCAACAAGAAAAACAGAAGCCTAAGATTAGACACAGTTAAATTATACCCTGTCTTGTAGCCTGTAATAAGCTAGTGAAATGCCTAAGCCTGGTCTGAATGTGTTGAGGTAGCCAGAGAGTCTCAGATAGAGCCTTGAAAGAAAAGAAAGCAATTTTCATAGCACATATTTCAAGAATAGTAGGAGTCAACTATTTTTTAAAATATATTTTATTGTAGGCATCGCTATCAACAGCTCCATTAGTAGGAGGGTTTCATGCATAAAAATCCCAGCACCAAAATGCCAAAAGGATACATCTCACTACACCAATGTACCAGTGTCATCTTCCCCCCCCCCATCTTATTCCCACCCATCCCCCTTCTTCTTAAAAATATAGATAATGTTTACATTAACCAGGCATTTTTGGAGTACCTAGCCTAGATTTTCTTGAAATTATGGTCTGGAAAACTGCTGCATCATCAGCAGCTAGAGTTTGATTAAAATATAGATTACCCATTCTTAACCCAATCCCATTGACTTACATAGTGTAAAAAATGAAGTCCAAGAATCTAAATGAAACAATTTGAGAAAAATTTAATGTATCTCCAAATTGAAGAACCCATGATCAAAGTTAAAGTTCTGTGTGTTGATAACATAGTTTCCACAAGGTAAATTTGGAAGACGAAATTAGCCGAGGTACCTCTAAACTTCCACATTTCTGGATAAACTGAACCATAATATTTTATTCATAATGAAGTTTGGAGGTAAAGCTTCTTCATGTGTAAATACAAACTCTCCTACAGATGATGCTACAGGCTCAAGTTTGTCATTCTTGACACAGGGAGAGTTGGGATGATACCCATGTCTCCAGACAAGTCTAAAAACTATGTCTCTTTTGGTACCATGTTTAGAGTTATTTATGAATAAGTGTGGTTCCCATAATCAAAGCCTTTCTCACTCTTCTGAATTCAAAGGGGAGAATACAACTACTCATGACAGTTTCATGAGCTTAGACCGTAGTTTCTCTTTCAAAGAGTTGTATAGAACAGATTAATAATAAATCAGTGTAAGTTAGGAGCAATTTATTACAGGCCTTTCCCCAATGGGCTTTACCAGGTACTCCAGAACAGAGTGCTTACATGTTAAGAGAAACTGTTGACCATGGCTGTCACTTGAAATGCACAAAAACATCAAATGGAACATACGAAGCCTGTTTTTACCAATCTTTTAGTAGGCCTATTTTGTTGTTGTTTTCTAAAGTAAAGCATGTTTGTACGTAAGAATACAGAGGGATGGGGCGAGTTTGATAAATGTACTTGCTCAAAAGGGAACTAGGGGTTGTCTAGAATGTGAAGTGACAATACACAACTCATGCATGGATGTGCTGGGCCTATTCCCACAGACTGCGAAAAGCACTCTGAAGTTTATAAAAATACACATCTCAGAGGGGAAATGTGGATGGACATGTGGCATGTGCGTGTGCATAACGCTGCCAGAGTAGTTTATATCTAGACTTGTCAAACTGCACACTCCACCCCCCCAGTCAATTGCTGGGGTGGTTGCCAAGGGGGTATCTAAGCAGTTTATGGTCTTATTTTGATATTCTTTGCATGACCTTTGTTCCTATGGAGCTGGGGGATGAGAAAGGGTGGTTTCCCTTCTCCCTCTCTGCTCACGAATGCAAGAAGCCTCCTTGTACCTGGCCTATCATTCTTCTCAAAGGTTTTCAAGGTTCATGAAATCTCTATGTTGTATCAAAGTTCTTACTGCCTTAAGTTTGGGTTTCCAGGCAATGTTTTCCCTAAGCCTGTTTCTTTGGTTGCTGCTTTTCTAGTTTTAAGAGACATCAATTAAGTAAACATTTAAATGTAGTAGTTTGAAAGGTCTACCAATTTATTAAATTTGCAGATTTACTGCAAAACCTAGTCTGAGCTTATTACTTGTGATTTTCCAAACTACAAGTTTGATGTTCCAGTTCTTTCTTTGCTTCAATCCTCAGGGCTGTGTTATGGAAATTTTCCAAATTAATGTGTTTCATACAGGATCTTATAAAAAAGGCAGCAGAAGTACACTGACATATAAGAGGAAAATAGTTTACAAATTGATAAATCAGGGTAGATTTTCTTGGTGGGATTAAGTAATTAATGTTGGCAAGAGTAGAATTTGCACTTGGATCAATGCTTATAATTTTAACAAGAATACCATTAGTGCTACATAAATAGAAAAATTCAAGACACTGTCACCTTGAATATATTATTTGAAAAAAACGGGATACCTCTATAGAGATTTTGGAACTGCTGATATTTAAGAGAAAGTTCTAGGGGCAATGAAGGGGAAAGAAAAGTCACAAGCATACCTTTCCCACTTTAATGATTTTGGTATCAGTTCATCATACCGTATGTTCAGCTGTATTGTCAAAACTAAAATTTTAGCTATTTAATTTTTTCTAAACTTTGCTTGGCATCAAAACCTAACCTAAGCTAACATGAACTTAATATTTATCATTTATCATTTTGAAAATTCAGACAGTTTTCCTGAAGAAATGTTAATGATTTAATCGTGGGATGTTTTCCCAGACACCACTGAAAGTGTTATGTAATGAACAGTACATACTTTGTGTTAACTTTCTAAAATCTGAAAAAAAAATCTAAAACACAGTCAAAAAAAGTCAAAAAACAGATTGTGGACCTAGAATAATGATATTTAATGTTTATGGATCATTTACCATCTGTTTGAAGCTGTGTTAATCTTTTATTTTATCATTATATACTATGAAGCAATTATTAAATTTATCTCCATTTTATAAATTGGAAAATGATTTCCAGAGGGGTGAAAAAATCTGAAAAAAATTACACTATTTTTGATCTAGCTGGTATTTGTTTGTGCCTGGATCAGTGTAATACCATAATATATATACATATAATATACATATATATACACACATACTCTTAAAATCTACTGCCTGAGAGAGTTGAAACATAAAGAGACAGTGTGGGTTCTTGGTGGAGTTTATGCTGCTATCTAGTCTATGTTGCTTAAACACCAGCATTCTACTTCCAACTATGTCCTGTCTTTTCCCTAATTCTACTAAAGAAAATATCTTTATTCTTAGAAACTTCTTTGAATGACTTTTCTTAGAAATACATGGACAGCCTGTTAAAATATAGATTCTCAAAACTCTATCCCAGATGAACCTAGAATTGCTCAAATATTGTGACATAAGTTCATTAATGTTCGAGAAAATAAAAGGTTGAGAAATACCACATTGACTTCCATCAAGTAGTGAATGTCTTAGACACTAGTTGACACTTTGATGAAGTGACAGGATGAGAAATCTGAACTTGGAAAAAATTCTAGAAGTCCAGAGACTTAAGAAAGGATCTAGAAAGGGGGCCTTGGGGAAAATGGGGTGGGAGCCAACCAATTCCCCACAGGGCTGAGGCTTTTTAGTGCAGGTGACTCTTAGTGCCGTGCCCTCAACCCTGAGCTTAGAGTCCCACGGGCTGTGCCCACTGCTGTCCCATCCATTAGGGCCACCAAAGCTGTGGCCATGACTGAAACTGAGGAACAGACTTTGGTCAATTTCTTCTCTCAGTGAGAAAAGGAAAAGAAAGAGAAGAGCAGCTAGGCTCCAAGTGCCATGGACACGGCCTTCGGCAGATGGTGGGTATGAGGTGGTGCAGGCACCTGGCAGGTCAACAGTGGGACAGAGGGGGCCACGGTTCTCAGAGCTGCCACTAAGGCAGTTACTAAGGATGAAGACAAATGGAAAGATTTTGGGCAAAGAGAGGTCGAGAAAATGCGATTAAGGAAAAAGAAAAAGATGAAAATGAAAAGAGAAGTTCCAGGTGATGATTGGGAAGGAGATGGTGGTGGTGATGGTGTGGTAGTGTAGAAAATCTTTGAGTTCTTGGAATAAAAACAGCTCCTGTACACACAACTCCTACTCCAGTAATAGTTACAGAAACCTCAGATTTGAAAATTACTAGTGGTGTGAATAGATCACCTGAGACAAGGAGGTTGACCACAAGGAAAGCGCCACCAGGAGCGCCAGAAATTCACAGTGATACACAGATCCTATCCCTGTAGTCCACTGCCAGACATGTAGGAAGCTGGAAGGGTAAAGAAATGGAGCTCTTTGAAGTAGTAAACACATAAATAGATATGGTAAGGGGTTTCAAAAACTGATAAGAGATATTTATGAGTTTTGCTTTTAATCCTTACTTTATTCATTATATCAGAAAAGAGATGGACATTAATATGTTGACATTAACACTTTTAATATTTTCCTCTTGCTTGGTTCTTGCTTTCCCCTTTTCATTTTGAGTGTAATATTCAAATCATCAGCATGGCAAAGAATATATGACCTCAGAGAGGAAATAGGAAGTCAGGAAAATTATTGTCAGCACAGCAACCAAATCTACAGAGCGATACAGTCTAGGATTGGAGTTTTTTGGGTAAGTTCCATCCACTGATTATTACAGTTTCCCCTAAGTGTTCCCTATAACAACACTTATAATACACTGATGTATATTGATTTCAGGTGCTAAAGTTACTGAAATGGAATACTGGTATAGTAGATTTGAATGGGACCTATGAATTTATGTTTTTAATAATATCCCTAATGTTGCTATTTCTCATGTTTTTTGAATGAGAGGAGAGTGGAGACAAA
>PVKC010042649.1:0-11921 GCA_004027635.1 Crocidura indochinensis | reverse complement strand
CCAGCCGGAAAGCAAGCAGCCCTCCGACTGGGAAGTCGCACAGTTCCTACTTACTCCTTGGCTCGCTGGCAGTTTCAGAGTTCAGCGATTTTTGGGTTCGATTCCCAGGGGTCTGGTCTCTTATGGGACTCCAAGAATTGAGCAAAGAGAGAAGCACAGGGAGACAGGTCCCAGAGTCCAGAAATTTCAGCAAAGCCGGATAAAGAATCTTAATGCTTGGGATATGTATTTGTTCTTTACGCATTTTCATGTCTCATGAAAATATAAAAGCTAATTGTGTGCCTGTTATGAAGAGAGGATATTGGATGAAGGAACATGGGTTCAGAGTTATTTTCAACCTTCAAAAAAGAACAAGCAATGACGTTTCCCTCTGACAACAAAAGGAAAACATTTCCCAAATAAAATCACAAAAAATATCACTTCACTTTAAAGATGTGAAAAAGCTCTTTGTACTTTGAAATCAATTTTTAGTTTTAAATAGGTGGCCAGAAGCTGATACAACCAAGATGTTTATTACAATACGGCTTCTTTTTCTAAGGAATCCCCAAATCAAAAGTTTAGAAAAGTATCCAATTACTTCTCAATATTTTCACTTGTTTCTGTTTTATATTTGCTGTCAACAAAGTCAATTTTATAATAAATTATTTTACTTGATAGAAGTCTAAAGTAATTTTCTAATGTTTTTGCCCATAAAAACAGGTGCATAATGCATTTGTAAGCTATGGGTTCCCACTACAGTGCTCACTATAAGAATATTTTAGTGTCTTAATTTTAATATGTCAATAATAAATATTTAATCTTTTGTTCACAGAGATTTTTGGAGATATAGATTGGTTGCCCTATTTCTCATTATAGTACTATATTATATTAGACTCCAAATACAGCGCTCATTATAATAATGTCTTAACATGTTCTAATCTATGCATCTGCCATTTGATTATGCCTGCTAATATGATATAATGTTTATGTCCACAGATAACTATTAGAATAGTTAACTGCATGCTAAAACTCTTGCTACAGTGCTCAGACATTGAGCATATTTTTGCAATTTATTTTCAATTCAAGCTAATTTACTATTACATTATAATGCCCATGTTTTCGGTTTGCTTTCAGGAAAGAAACCTGGATGCTCAAGACCTGTGAGATGGTTCTTCATGGTACAGACTCCTTTTAAAATACTCATTCCCATGCATTCCCATATTGCTTAGTATTTTAGACTTAAAAATTATGATTGTTTTAAGAATACTCTATGCACAATCTAGCCAAGGAAACCTTTCTTCAACAAAGTTTATTCTCACCAATGATGATTTACCTAGGTATTAGAAAGCCTTTCCATCTGACTTGCAGGCTTTATAGTTTATAAATGCTCTGACTGTTCCACCAGCATCAGTTTCCCAACTGCAATCTATGGATCAATCTTCACTTTTTATATGTGTGTTTGTGTGTGTGTATGTGTGTGTGTGTGGTGGACACCTCTATGTTTGTCTAATGTCAGTCAATATTGTATATAATGTTTTTCTATGTTGTATATAGTCCTTCCCCCTGTTATATATAACCCTCCTTTTTCCCATTTCCCTACTTACCACTTTACAAATCCTTTTTATCCTTTCATTCTCTCACCCCTGATCTGTTATTTATCTGTTTAATTCTTTTTACAATCAGTTCTTAACTCCTTGGGAACTGAAACATTCTCCCACATCCCAATCAGCTGCCAGCAGGATCCCAAAGAGAAAGGACAACCTCTTAGCCTGTCTTGCCTCAACCCAGGAAGAAGCTTCTGGTACCACTGGTGCTGATTTGCTCTTGTGGCCCCTTTTCTCCCACCTACCTTCACTGTGAATTTTTGCTTGCTACCAGATTCAGCTTTTGAGAGACCCTCAGCTTGAGAACATTTCCTGATCCATGACTGCTCTGAACCATTTTTCAGACTCCACAAGATCACTTCACAAGCTAAAGCTGTGGTCCGGATCTTATTCCCCCCAGACTATTTCAAAAGACGTAAAGGGACAATGTATAGTTCCTTTGTATATTTCATTAGGTGTATTTTTGAGCAGGTATAATTCTTGCTGTGTAATTAATTCTACATGTATTTTCCTATGTAGATGTCATTTTTCTCCATCCCTTTTTGTGATTTATTTAGTAGAAAATTCTAGTAGATAAGTTTCTCTTGGGTTCTAAGTTCATGTTAGAACCAGGTTACAGGAATTGTTTAACTAGTTATTTTTACCCCCATATGCACTAGTAGTATCATGTGGCATTGTCTGTTTTGCATAGTCACATTAAAATGGGGAAATCTTATGTATAGAAAGATCTTATCTAATAGATAGAAACTCATAAATTTTATATTCATGGGGACCTTTCACCCTGAACATTTGTCATAGTGATTTGATTTAGGCTTCAGTTGATTGAACGTTAGTCGTTCACTCTGGAACCTTGAATTACATCTTTGGAACTGGCACTGTTTTCTGCACCAGCATCAGGAATTGAACTTCTACTGGGGAAATCCCTAAAGCAACAAATTGCTCCAGGTTGGTTTCATATGACACCCTGATGACTTGAAAACAGCAATGAATTGCTTTCAGGGAAGATTTCCCTGCATCACCATCTAATGTTGGAATGAAAACAGAAGCCACTCTGTGATACACTGACTTTGACATAGAATCTATGCAAAAACCCAGATCTCTAATTACAGAAACCTCACCGCAACAACCATGATTGAGGAGAACTTTTTCCGGGACCATGAAAAAAGACTTTGGAGTTAGACAACTTAGTATGTCCAGAGTCTGTAGTTGATCTTATGCAGGATTCATCATGGGTAGGGAGATCCTGTTTTGAGGCCAAAGATTTTCCTTTATATTTTCCCCAACTTTTGCTGAATCTATGCAAAAAAAAAAAAAAAAAAAAAAAAAAACCCTGCCATTCTCTGTTTTAATCATTTATATAGGGATTCCCACCTTTTTTTTTATAAAACTATGGGACACAAATTACTTTTTTTACCTCATATTTCTGTATTATTAAGAATTACAATAATTCTTCATTAAGAAAAATAAGAATAAGAATGGAACCAGGGTCAAATGATCTCAGGTGCATTGGTGGAGATAAAAAACTAAATATCCAAGCTGAAGTCTACAAAAATAGAATTAAGAGATCCAAACGATGACAATTTAAACTTAAATAGACCTGTTTTACTGGCAGGCCAGAGAGGGCAAAGTTTGGTGGTAATGAATACACTCTGAAAGCATTGGTCAACACTGGAGATTGGTATGTCCCTGAATCACCATATGTCTGAAATTGAACTCTAAAGAACTTTGTAAATGACAATAATTTCAATAAAATAAAATTTAAAAAATAAAAACAAATAAATAAATAACTTTACAAAATTATTTAGAGGTACATTTTCAGAGATCAATTACAGTAGGTCATATAACAAACATGTCTTTTATTATAAAGTCTTTACTTTTATTAATGTACTTTAATTATATGTCTTAAAACATTTTTATCCCCTAAAACATTTAAAACTAAATTTGGAAAGCTTTTTTATTTAAATAGCTCAATACATTAAGATAGTATACTTGTTACATAAAGAGATATAAATGTAGCCTAAAAATATTTTGAGCTACTTTCCATTAAATACTGACTAAAACACTTGACTTATCTTAAAATAAAGCAAGTCACTACAAATAATTGTTTCATTTGTAAATAAGAATGAACTGACAGTGCTTGAAAGTACAGTCATAAAAATCACAAGAAGCCAAATATCATGAACATGAAAAGTTCCATGTTTATTTAATAATCATAACATAACAGTTCATTGAAATTAGACTTTATAAGGACAAATAACATTTCTGATAACATAAACAATATCACATAGTTGAAATGTACCCTTGCACATGAATAAATATATCATTATGCAAGAGTTTTAGCAATAAAGATTTTGCCATGAATCTCTCAATGCCTTCACCAACATTGGCCCCCAAGGAGCTTAAGAGAAAAGATTAGCCTTGGCTTCAAGTAGCTCCACCATCAGCATGTCCATGCTCAGCTAGCTGTACCAGAACAAAACCTCAATAGCTGAATTGATTGCCAATGTGATCAATATCATAGATTTCTTTTCAAGGAACATATCCGGAGCTCAGGACAAGTATTTCTAGGATTTAAAAAAAAGTAAGAAATTAAAGGTAATATATAGATTATATAAATGATACTCAAAAATATAAATGTTGCATTTTCAATTATTATTATTATTTGTATGGTTACTTAAACATAGTTACATTTATGCCAGGCATTATGTTAAGCAATGAAAATTCAACGTTCTATAAAAATCACAAGTACCATGTCATAATAATCTGGTTTTGTTTTAGTTTGTTTCTTTGCTTAATATAGACATTGAGTTTGACAGAGGCCAATAAATGAATTCAAATTTGAACAAAGAAGTAGTATACTAGAATGACCCTATGACATCAAATGCAGATCAGGGGAGTTAAGTTGTTATCAATGGCAAATACAGTGATTGAGGTGAAGTGTCTTCAAGGCCACTCACAGCCTCATTTGCTTTATTTTTCTCCATAAAAGAAGAAGGCATTCTAGAGAGATCACTGTCCCTCTGATAATTTTGTTTGTTTGTTTGTTTGTTTGTTTTGGAGTCACATCCTGTGATACTCAGGCATTACTCAGGCTATGCGCTCAGAAATCGCTCCTGGCTCCAGGACCTATAGCACGCCAGAGATCGAACCTAGGTTGTCCTGGATCAGTTGAGCACGAGGCAAGTGCCCTACCACTACGCTATGCTCCTGCCCTCCTCTGATAATATTAATTTTTATTAAATAATTTTTATTTTGCACAAAATGGATTACAAATCTTTCATAGTAATATTTTATATACATAGTAACATTGAATCAGGGGCATTCCCACCAGCAGTGTTGTCCTCCCTCCACCCTTGTTCCCAGCATGCATCCCATATCTCCCTCCTTGGATCCCCAGGCTGCTAGTATAAGTGGTCCCCTCTGTGTCTAGCTTGTTGTAGATTGGGATTTGATTCTGTTATCGTTGGCTTTGGATTTGGTATTTAAGTATGTGGTTTTTGGGTCACACTGGGCAGTGCTCAGGGGTTACTCCTGGCTCCATGCTCAGAAATTGCTCCTGGCAGGCACAGGGGACCATTATGGGGCACCGGGATTCGAACCGATGACCTTTTGCATGAAAGGCAAATGCCTTACCTCCATGCTATCTCCCGGGCCCCGGTGTTTACGTATGATCATTTTTTTATTTCTACTCAATGTTCATACACCTGTTTGGTCTTGGTACTCTCCATTATTTTCCTCTCATTTGTGAGTCAGAACAAGATGGTTCAAGTTATGTGGTTCTGTTTGGAGGAAAGAAAAAAGAAAGTGAAAAAAAAGGGGAGGTAAAAATCAAACAAGAAAGAAATAGGCGGAGTCCTTATAGAGGCTATAAAAATCAATTTAAGAAAAGAAAGGGAAAGGGAGAAAAACATAAAAACCATACAAAAAGAATCAAACAAAAGAACCCAAAAAGCACTACAGCAATAAAGACAACAACCAAACAATAACCACAGTCCTGAAATAAAAAACAAAGCAAATCTTTGGGGCCAACGCGATATTTCAGCAGTAAAATGTTTCCATTGCACGAGGCCAATCTAGGACAGACGTTGGTTCCATCTCCGGCATCCCATATGGTTCCCCGAGCCAGGAGCAATTTCTGAGCACATAGCCACGAGTAACCCCTGAGAGTCACAGGGTGTGCACATAAGATGAAGATGGTAGCTGGTACTGTTAACATGATACTTAAAAAAATAATAAACTCAAGGGCCGGAGCAGTGACGCAAACTGTAAGGCGTCTGCCTTGCTGGCGCTAGCGGTTTGATCCGGTGGTGTCCTATATGGTCCCCCAAGCCAGGAATAATTTCTGAGCTCATAGCCAGGAGTAACCTTTGAGCATCATCTGGTGTGGCCCCACAAAAAATAAAAATAAAAATAAACTGAGTAGCAAAGCAAATCTTGAGCTAAGGAAATGGTTTAATCCTCAGTATTCTTAGAGAGATAATCAGATCGACAGACACGATTGTGATCATCACATTAGTTTTCCTTTGTTTGCTATCCTAGGCTAGTCATCCTCAGCTATGTTGTTGTATAAGAGGAAAATATTTTTACTAAACAGTGCTAATTTGGTACCTATAGGTGACTAAAATAATTTGAAACTTGTCTGAAGTTAGTGGTGAAGCTGTGACACTGGGCAATTGCTTACATGACAGAGGCTATTCTGAATTTTCTTTTTTAAAAATCTTTTCAAATTATAGAGAGGTAAATATGAGTAAGCAGCAGAAAGACTTTGGGGTAGGTGATGAAGAACAAAGATGATGATCCCAGTTTGCATTAAGCCAGAAAGAACCAAAAGAATGTCTAAATCAGTCAATGGCTAAATATTAGAAGGAAAAAAGTTAAATGTAATGGCATCAACCTTGTAAACAAGAGATTAGTATAAATAAAAGCAAAGATCAAAGCAGAAAATTAATAATCTTCACTAATTTTTCTTAATTAGCTTTTTACTTTGTGTTTAAAATTGCTTTTATGTTCTATTATCAAATGATACCTGAATAATAATATTTCTACATAATATTCCTAAAGTGAACGAAGTATGTAAAGGTAGGTATTCTACACAGCCTAGTTTTTGTAACGTGTTTTCTGTAAGGTTGTGTCAGATATTACATATTTTTATTTTATTCCTGATTATCAATGGGAAATTTTATACTAGTAAGAGTAAATAACATGGGGGCCGGGCGGTGGCGCTGGAGGTAAAGTGCCTGCACTAACCTAGGACGGACCTCGGTTCGATCCCCCGGTTCCCCATATGGTCCCCGTGCTTGCCAGGAGCGACTTCTGAGCGAATAGCCAGGAATAACCCCTGAGCGTCACTGGGTGTGGCCCAAAAACAAAAAACAAAAAAGAAAAAAAAGAGCAAATAACATATATTCTCTAGCCCCTTCAACAAATATTTATAAATTCAATCCCCACAGCAATAATAGATAGTATTTATTACTGCTTCACTTAAGGTATAAAGAACTGACATCTGAGAGGCTCACAATTTCCAAAATCATATGAGTGAAATTAGGATTCAATTTCAGGCCATTTTTTTCGACTCCTTGGTCTTAATCACTATACTTTAATCCTTTGCTTTAATATCTACTGTAATAAAGTTATTTTGTAGCTCCTAAAGATAAAAATTTCTTTATGAAATTTTGTGATGTTCATACAAAGATATAACTATGGTTTTAAATATTGAGTAGCTACACAGCTTTCCTGAAAAAATTGTATAAATTATTATTTAAATCCTAATAAATTTGGTATTTCATCATATGCTTACAAATATAAAGATAACATTATTTTATAAGAAAAATAAGATTTCATGAGCAAACAAATTTGTAATATTTAAATGATAGTTTTAAAAAACCTAAGCTAAAGCTGTTGGGCATCTCTTTAACAGCATAAGAAAATATTCATCTAGTTTACAAATAATAAAAGATTCCTGCATCCCTGCCTTCATTTCTAGTTTTGAAAACATTGTATTAATGAATATTTTATTTCAGTTGGTGATAATTCAAACAAAAAATTAGAGGCTTGAATTTGGACTTGAATACAAAATAATCAGAGATAGTGATGACGAACTAAAACCACATGTTGAAATAATGACTAAGTCCTATAACATGTTTCCCCTTTAAAAGGAACCATAGACTCTGACCTAGAGTTTATTCCTTGGCATGCTATTAATCTAGAATTATCTTTGTTGGATAAGAAATCTCTGATATATCTCATCCTTGATTTCCTATGTAATATCAACTTTGAAAGAAATCTTTGCTGTGAGCTTGAATAAAGTAAGATTTAAGCATCTCCCTTTTGATTCTTTTTTGAAGTCAGGATTTTAGGCAGTGGCAATTAGAATGTTAACACCAAACTTTATGGCATCTTATGTCATAAGTGTATTGTGTGTGCATAAATATGAGAATGTGTGTGATATATGTATGTGTCCAACTAGACACTGTTGCAGTGATGATGAAAATTTGAAAATAGAGATAGGTAAATATGCTTTCTTTGAGAGAAATGCATTTAAAATAGGTGGACTTTTCCTCTACTGAATATTTATTTACCAGTCAAAGTCGTAGAAAACCTGAACTCATTTTGGGTTTCTTGAAAAGTAAACCAAAAATTGATTAAACATCTCTGATAAAATTGTGCATATATGTCTGGAATGTGAATATCACAGATAAAAAAAATCAACTTCCTACACTTTCAAAAAAACATATTTCAACCAAAAATCATTTCCAGGCAATCTAGTGAGTGAAGTGTGAATGTATTAGCCAGAGGCTTTGCTGAAGTTTTCCTGAAAGTATCACAACTTAGTTTCCATCTCTGGCTTTACTGCAGCATGAATTTTCCAGCTATATATTCTGAAGATATATGATTTAAGAATATTCAGGAACTAAGTACAATGGAGTAGTGTTTCTCAAAATGTGATTTCTTAAAAAAAAAATACGTTAGCAATGCATAGAGTTATCTGAAAATTGTACATGGATTCTATGCATGGGTCTCTATATATAATTGGTTACAGTGGCAATAACAGTTCTCTTTATTTGTATATGAGATAATTTGCTTACAGTATCAAGTAAAATTAGAAGTCAGCTCATTATTGCATCATAAAAAAAACTAATTTTTATAATGGCTTTTTATTGGTATGGCTAGAGAAGAAGTAGACAGAGGTTTCTTTCGGTTAATCTAATTTTCCAGAACTTTTCACTTTTTTTTTTTTTTTTGGAGGGGGGGGATAGCAAGTAGTACTATAAAAACTTACTCCTGACTCTGCACTCAGTTTTCACTCCTGGCAGGGTTGAAGGGACTGATTGTATAAGGTATTAGGGGTCAAACTTGGGTCAGCTGCTTATGATGTAAGCACCCTACCTACCATATTATTTATCGAGTCTCTTAACTAAATTTTTAAATAATATTTGAGGATAGTCACTTCTAAAAAAAATCCCAGGAACTTTAGATTACTGAAGATATGATGGTTTACTAAGCTTGCAGTGTATGAGGAAAGCATGTTATATATTCTAAAGATTATATGTTTTAAACAACTATCTGGGGTACAATTTTTATCAGAATAATTTCTCTCTATACTAAATTTTAAACCAATCTTATTGCTACAGTATTTTTTAAAGTAAAAAGACTTTCAGTACATTAACATACGCTTCACAATGGTAACACCTTATTATGGTCTCCTACCTTCCCTCTCCCCTCCTTTCTCATTCTCTCATTCTCTTTATTTGCTTTCTTTGAACATTTGAGTCTAGATCATATACGCATGCATTCATTGAGTGAATGGATGAAGACACATCAAGTAGATGATGTACTGTACAGAGATACTTGATTACCTAAGTGCAAAGTTATTATCATAAAGGAAGTACAAAGCATAATCCTGCTGCTTTCTAAAAATGTATTGCCATCTCACATTGTGCCAAAATATCTCCTTGTATAGAGAGTACTTTTAGGACAAACTCGCTATCCTGCATAATAATTTGCAAATGAATACTGCCTTCCATTTTCATATTATCATCTCCTTGCTTTATATACATGATCTTACATGAATTTTAAAACCTCCCAACCTCAAAGTTTAAATCTATCTTGAATTTCAGTGACCAATCCAATGCAGTTATGTAATAGCATTATTCTGTAAAGCACAAAAATCCTAGAACATACTCTTTCATAGGTACATATGTTATGGGAGAAATCCAGAAAGTAATCACCAGTCAGGTCTCCTAATGGCATTTCCCTTCTCACTGGTTCCTTTCCCAATATTAGATATATTGGCCTAGGGATATTATAAAAAAAAACAACAACAATAACAACAAAACCCCACAAAAATTGTCTTCTCATTTAAATAAATTGCATCAGAATATAATAATAGAGTTATCATAAAGAAGTTAGATTTCTTTGAGAACTGAAGGAGAGATAAAAGTCCCATATACTTCAGCTTCAAATTTGTTTTTGAAGTTTTGGTTTCTCCTATGCATAAAATGTTTGTCTTTTATACTTCCATACTTCTGTATGATTTTCCCCTCTGTAAAATGTTCTTCCCATATCCAAGGTAGCAATTTACTGCTCTATTCATATTCAACATGTTATTCTACATGATATATTTCACAACTTCAACATTAAGGGGTCACGGTTATAGCTCATTTATAGACTACATCCCTTGATCTATGAGACCCTGGGTTTAATCTTGGCACAAAAGCAACAACCAAATGCAGGTAATTAATCTTTTATACTCATCTCTCCTTGGTTAAACTCTCAAGCATGTGTCTTATTCATTAACATGTCCATTTATATTCTTCTACATTTATTTAACATCTATATAGTATCTCATAGAATATTTTATTGATTGATTGATTGAGGGGTCACATCCAGTACTCAGGGCTTACTTTTGTCTCTATCTTCAGGGATCACTACTGGTAAGTTCAGGAAACCAAATGGGATATCAGAAATTTAAACTAGTCAGCTGTGTACAAGGCAAACACCCTACTCACTGTACTATCTCCTGGACCCCAGAATATTTTAGATATCCAGCAAACATTATGTTGAATATAAATAATTAACAAGTAGAGCTATCTCTCAGAGATTTCAGCTCCTTCATAGAGAAAATATCGAATTAAATTATAAAGGTAGACTTAGTGTTCAAATTCAGTATTTTAAAAATTATCATCAGGGGCCGGGCGGTGGCGCTGGAGATAAGGTGCCTGCGCTAACCTAGGACGGACCGCGGTTCGATCCCCCGGTTCCCCATATGGTCCCCCGTGCCTGCCAGGAGCGACTTCTGAGCGAATAGCCAGGAGTAACCCCTGAGCGTCACCGGGTGTGGCCCCCCCAAAAAAAAGCCCCCCAAAAATTATCATTAAAGAAGCTATTTTTCCCAGGAAGGTCACACATGTTTTATTCTTCTCAGAATGGGTAAAATATTCAAATAAATTTTATTTGGCCTAATTTAATTCACATGGTCCTAGGCTACTGATTATAATTATCTGCTGATACACCTAACTTCAGAGATAAATATACATACAAGGTAAAAAATATGCTTTGGCAAAACCAAGTTCCAAAACCAAATTCAAGCCTCACACTAATGTGGACTTTAGAAGAGTTAATTCCTCAAGCAAATGTGATAAAACTGAAACCAAAGAATCAAATAACAGTTTCAATTTATGATATCTTATTTCAATTTTTTATTTTTATAGATGTATTACTAAAGTTGAAGATGACAGTGCTTTTCTCTGAAGAATAATTTGAAGTTCTCTTTCAAAATACTTATTCAATAATAAAGAATAAAAAAATCTCTTTTGTGATTGGTTGAAAAGCAAAGATACATTGAGGAATTGGAAAATCTGCCGAGTGAGTTCAATTAAGCTGAATTATGTGTCATCTGTTTGCCTAGGAAAAACACAAAGCAGGATCCAGTTAAGGACTGTCAGGAAAGATGGAAAAGAAATCACTAGTCAGAAACTCTAGAAACACAGAAAAATGGTTTGTTTAACCAAAATATATGAATACCTTACACATACTGAGATGGTTTCTCCATCAGCTAAAGTACTTTCCTGTCCTTGAGACTCAGTTTCAACATCTGTGAGTGTGGCCATTATAAAAAACGATGAGGCTAGAAGGAGATAACTATCCTTTCTGATGTTAATTTAAAAAGTTATTATAATGAATGCAATCGGGATTTATGGTGTAGAAAAAAATGTCTAAATGGGAAGCTGTGTATTGGAGTCTCTCCCAATTATGATACAAGGGTGAGACAAGTTGATGGTTAAATAATTGAATATCTCTGTGTCTTGTTTCTTACTGAAGAATGAAATATTCAGAACT
>PVKC010042648.1:0-11922 GCA_004027635.1 Crocidura indochinensis | reverse complement strand
TTTTTTGGTTTTTGGGTCACACCCGATGACGCTCAGGGGTTACTCCTGGCTATTTGCTCAGAAGTCGCTCCTGGCAGGCACGGGGGACCATATGGGGAACCGGGGGATCGAACCGCGGTCCGTCTTAGGTTAGCGCAGGCACCTTATCTCCAGAGCCACCGCCCGGCCCCCACATTTGACTCTTATGAATTGGAAAATGAATCACTAACATTTGAACTCAGGGTCTCTCACATATTTGGCCTGTGCTCTAGTCCTTTGATCCATATTTCAAGTTCTAACGATCTAAAGATGTATTGATTCAAGGATGACTATAACAGAAAATATATCTAAAGAGCAGCAGAAATTAAAATAAACCCTCCTCAACCCTCCAACCAAACTCGCAAAAAAAAAAAAAAAACTAAGAAGCATCAAGAATGAATTGTGTTTAATTAGATTTTAGTGAATTTTAAATGCCTGTGAACCATACATGGTTGGTAAATTATACACGGATTCATTATTTTTGGGAAACTGTTTAACAATAAAAGATTAGAATCTCAGCACCACTCTTTTACTGAACACTTTATTTCTTAGTTTATTCGAGGAAATATATAAAAGGGCACAAATTTTTGCATAAATAATTCACCTGGTTTTATTTTAAATTTGAGTCTTACTTTTTTATTTCTACATGTCCTTAAAAAGAGCTTTACAGTTTAATTTTTTATTTTAATATTTAGAGTATAATTTATAAACAAAGAAATCAACATTATATATCCTAACCAATCATAATTTAAATTGAAACTTAATTACATTGTATTTAGAACTGAATTTTTTTTTTGGTTTTTGGGCAACACCTAGTGATGCTTAGTGGTTACTCCTGGCTATGTGCTCAGAAATCGCTTCTGGCTTGGGGGACCATATGAGAAGTCGAGGGATCTAACTAAGGTTTGTCCTAGGCTAGTGCTTGCTAGGCTAGTGTTTGCAAGGCAGACACCTTACCTCTATCTAGTGCCACCACTCCAGCCCCTAGAAGTGAATTTTTGTCCTTATATTGATATATAATATTAATTTACCACTTTAGTTCTACTAGAGTATAATAATAATAATTAAATTTCAATAATTGTTCTTATTAATTTTTGCATAGGTCTGTAAGAAGAGGGAAATTTTTCCCCTTCTCATCTGGGTTTTTCTAGGATTGTTGGAAGAATCAAATTAACATTTAAGAGTTTATAGGAGGAAAAAATAAATTTAATTAAATTTGTTCATGGAATTTATACAATACTGAAAAACTCAAAAGACAATGTGGCAAATGGGGTCTATTTTCCAAACTTAGAAGTGGAATTTAGTATTTAAGGTGAAGAAGGGGTACTCACATGTCAGAGATGGTGATTCCCATATGGAGATAATGATTCAGATGATAATGAGCATATGCTCCGTAATTATATACTTTGCCTGTCACAGAGGTTATTCAAAGAGAAAGATCATTTTGGGAAATAACCCTAATTCTGGTTAGAATTATGTTTTTATTATTTGGTAGTTAAGGGAGTAGAGAGATTCTATTTTTGTCTACATTCCCATTACTCCTGGCTTTGCTCTAGGTGGTTCATTGAAAATATGGGGGTGATGGGATATAACCCTTGTTGGTCACAAGCAAAGCAAGCAACCTACATATTATTCAACTCTCTTCCTTGGAAAGACTGTAAACTTGGAGAAACTTTTTCATCTGCAATTAAATTATTCCAAATGGTATTGTAGTATATAATAAAAAGTTCTATACTCACACCTTGGAGAATCAGAGTCTTTATTTTTCATAAGAATACAGCAATTATTAGGGCCGGAGAGAGAACGCAGCAGTAGGGCGTTTGCCTTGCATGCGGCTGTCCTAAAGACGGATAGCGGTTCGACACCCCCCCCCGCCAGGTGTCCCATATGGTCCTCAAAGCCAGGAGCGATTTCTGAGCACATAGCCAGGAGTAACCCCTGAGCTTCACCATGTGTGGCCCTAAAACAAAATTAAAAAAAAAGTATACAGCAATTATTATAAAGAAGCTATGGTTCATATACACAATAGAATACTACTTTGAAAACAAGAAAGGATGTACTTTTCTGATTTGTGAATGCACCTGGAGAATATTATGATGAATAAAGTAAGCCTGACTAAGAGGAACACATAGAATTATCTCACTTATATGTAGGATTTAAAGAAATGTAATAGGAAAGTAACAAAAAACCCAAACCCAGAAATGAAGAGCAAGAGATCTAATGATTCTTAATAGAAAGCTTGCCACTGAGGGTGGGGATAGGTGGGATAGTTGAAGAAAAGACCTCTCTGCTAATGATAGAGAAAAGCAGTCACTCTGGATCAGGATTAGGTACTGAAAGGAGGTAAAGTGATACCCTATCTGTAACAGATTTGTAAATCACAATGCCTAAAATTGTGGTGGGAATGAAAAAAAAAAACAAAGAAAAAAATTGCCTGATATAGAGACAGGTTGAAGTTAGATGGGAAACTGGAAACATTAGTGAAAGGAAGAGGTGAAGAGATTGCTAGTAAAACAAGCTTGACTATCAATCATGAATCAATTTCTAATATTATAATTTAAGATAAGTAAATTTAAAATTATTTAAAATCAATATAATTACTTTATGAATTAGTTCTCATTTAGGCATTGATCCCATATCAATTAAGTTTATTATATCTAGGTTTTCTGTTATGTTATCAGGACATACACTTATTAGTAATCTACTTAAGCTGATCACTAATTCAATGGCTTTGTTTATTAAAACACTTTAATAAATATAAATATTAAAATAAGCCTTTTGTAAAAAGTTTATTTTCATATTTTGAAATCTGATATCTTATATCACCATTATTGTTTTTAAGCTTTATGTGCCCCAACTGCCTAATTCATGGTTCTGTCATTATGATATATGAAGCTACTTTGTAGGTCTAATTGGAAATTTATGTATGTCTTATCAGTATCTTATTATAATTAGCAGGGTCATCTGAAGGTTTCTGTACACAGAGATGAAGCAAACATTTTGTTTTGTTAGAGCTTTTCTTTAGGCCATACAGCTAATTCATCATTTTGGAACATACATTTAACCATCCTCCTTTGGTGTGGTTATTGAGTGTGAATATCAATGCCCCCTCCACCACTATATCTTTCCCCAAAATCTATAAGGATGTAATTACACCATGATTTTTGCTTCCCTGAAAATTACAAATAATTTGTTAAACTGATTTCTTTGGTTATACTATTGGGGGTCTACCAGTTATTTTTAACTATGTGGTTTACATAATGAGTTTTATCTGAAATAATGTTTAATCTGAAGAATAACAAGATAATCAATTTTTGCTTGAAAAAATATTTTGGAGTATAAAAATTTTTATAACTGAAATTATAACAATAATTGCCTCTTGTTCATGTAAATTGTAATAAAAATAATACTTATTACTTTAAAATGACTAGAAATTAGGCAGAAAAATATTACATTCTTGCAGATCTGTATGGTTTTATTCAGTTTTAGTAAGTTGTGATGTTTATAAACTGATCTACTGGGTTTGATGTTGCTTTAGTCTAAACTCATAAATATTATATTAGTTTTGTAAAACCAGAAAATTATGTTGTTGCTAAATGTGCTTGCTTATGCAAATTCTTCAGAAGTCTTTTTTTCTAATGATAATTATAGTTTGCTTGTCCTAACTATCTATTCTGCACAAAATTCCTAGAATAGACTCATTAATGTTTCAGGAAAAAAAAACATGAAAAATGTGTTTCTGTTTTTTTATTTTGGATAAGAAAACTCACTATAAGAGAGGTTATTTGATAAATTCACTTAGCTAGTAAGTGCCAGTTGCAAAATTTGAAACTTGACATGTTTGAGTTCAAAGTTCATGTGTTCTCCCATTATATTTTATCCATTTGTAAATTAAATCCATATATATAAGAAGATAAATATGAAAACATATATGCTGTGAATTAAGGTGGTACTAGAGGGTAAAAATAAAATAAAATTTAATGTGGATTTAAAAATACATTTTTAGGGACCAGAGACAGTACAGTGTGTACAGTACTTACTTTGGACATGGCTGACCCAGTTTTCATCTCCAGCTTACTTGTAAGCCCTTCCAGGAATGAGTGATTCCTGAGTACAGAGCCAGAAGTAAACACTGAACATAGTTATAGTTTGATGTGGTACAAACATCCTTCTTTCCCCAAACTATGCTCAAGAGAAAAATGTTGATCAGAATTTTAAATCATCGAAACACTTAAAGCTAAGTCTAGGAGTTTATTTGACAATATATTTTATTATTGAACAAAACTAGGTATATTACAATGTCACAATAGTGTTGACTGTTTCACTAGTCTAAAGGAAACTGATATGTTTTGAGATAGCACTGCAGATTTTATTATCTTATGATTAACTAGTTGTCAAATATTCAAGAACCTTTTTTTTCATTTTTCTCACTTTCTTCTCTCATGTAATAAGATTCTATTAAAAGCATATGCTTACAAAGTGTTGCTTAAATCAATTTGGGTGAAACAGGTAACACCTGAGAAACAGTATCATATATAAAAGCAAAATAGCTTCAAAATTTGTTAAAGTAGCCTAGAACTAATAGTCTAAAGTGCATTTCTGTTGACAAATAAAAAATCCAGAAAATAAACTAAAAATAAAAAATGATTTGTTACTTGTACCTTTATAGCAGGGTAAAGAAAACCTCATGGGATTGCTAGAGCAGCATAGCTGAATATGTGTGCAGACCTGTTGCATTCTTTCAAAGACATTTGGAGTAGGTTCTGTAGACAGTGTCCTTGCAATCTTTATTTATTTATATACATATTTTTACTGTCAGATCTGACCTCCAATCTCCTGGTGATAATTATACCAGCACCACAAAGGACTCTCTACTATGCAAAAAAATCTATGGAAACAGAGCTCAGCAAAATGTAACAACTTTCCTATTAGCAAAAAGAACGTTAAAAACTTGCTTCCCGATTCTCACCTTGTAGAGGAGGAAAAAGCAAATTTCATTTGCTAGCACAGAAGCGTGGATAACCAGGGTATAATGTAAAGGATAAATATTTATTGGCTGTTTGCTATGTCCTGTTTTACAATGACATTTTTATGCCCCTGAATAATAATTTATGAAGTAGTATCATTTTTACAAAAGAGGACCTGAGATTTATTTATTTGCCTGATTTATTTTGCTTGAGGACCCCACCCACAGATTTTAGGGCTTACTTTTGGCTCAAACCTGATTAGTCTCCTAAAAGTAAAC
Organism: Crocidura indochinensis; assembly: GCA_004027635.1. NCBI lineage: Eukaryota > Metazoa > Chordata > Mammalia > Eulipotyphla > Soricidae > Crocidura > Crocidura indochinensis. The sequence continues at coordinate 6,659 of PVKC010042648.1, read as the reverse complement.
ACTTAGTCTGTTGTACTATCTCTCCAAACCCCAACAATAAGATTTAGGAGACTACATAATTTACTTAAATTCTCTCCATTTGGGGGGAAGGGGAGGAGAGATATTATGGAATTTTAGGCAACTGCCTTGCATAAAGCTGAGCTAGTTGAAACACAGCACTTCCAGGATTGATACAGGAGCAGTCAGAAGCAGCCGCTGAATACTTTCCCCCACAGTCCTTTTCTCCATGCAAAATGGCTCAATTTCAAGTCCCTGCGTGAAATCCCTTTAATATGTGAGGTCCAGTATTTGATCTCTGTCAGCTTGTAGACCCAACCATTTCTTTATGAAAATCCTAGAACATCATCACCAACTCCACTGCTGCTATCGCAATAATAAAAATTACTTTATTTGTTTAATTATTTGGATTCAAAAGATGTATATTTGGGTAACAGAATCTGTATTTTAAATCTCTCCACCTGCCACTAAGCACTAACTTTCTCTTTCTTTTCTAATTCATACTTTGAGTGACAGAGTTTCTTTTGGAAAGTTCAAGGGCCAAATAATAACAACTGGAAAAAAAAAGAAAGAAAGAAAGAATAAAATGTCCTAAGTAGCTTCCCCAACCCTATACATCCTAGACACAGTTCTTTCCTCGGGCTAGCTGTGACTTGCCCTGATAGGAATATTATTCTAAAACTAAGGGCCATTTCTCCTACTTCCTTGTATACTTCATATTATAAATATGTTGGACCTCCCCCAAACGCCCACGTCAGAACTACAGGGAAACTCAAAATTCTGTTCTTTTGTATTTTTCACTTTTTTCACTTACCCCCATCATCCTAAAATTATCTTATCTGATCATAAACATATCAAAGCATATTTTATTCTTTAATCATTAAGTTATTATTTTATCAAAATAAAATTTTATAATAAAATCATAGAATTTCATCATTACATTATTTTTATTGAGGAAATGATTAAGAAATTAAGGCATACACATGCCTTAAATAATTTTTTGTTGTTCATTATTGGGCCACACCCAGCATCATTTAGGGGTTATACCTGCACACAGAAATCACTCCTGGCAGGCTTGAGGGACCACATAGGGTGTGGAGGCTTGAACCTGAAAGAGCTGCATGCAAGACAAACACTCTATCAGCTGTGCTGTCATCCCCCCAAAAAATAATTTTAATGTTTTAGAAGGTGAAAACACTGGATAAAAAAGATATTTGTATATATGTATATATGCATGTACATGCGTATATACATATATATTTGGCTTTGAACTGAAGTGGTTTAGGACTAACAGTGGATAAGAGGCTTTTCTTTCACATAGTGATGCCAGTTCTCTTCCCCTGCATACTGTGTGGTCCCTCTTATACCACCAATGGTGATTCCTAAATTCAGAGCCAGGAGTAGCCCTTGAGCACTGCTGGTTGTGGTGCCCAAACCCAAAATAAATAACAAAATGTAAGGTTCAATAGAAGATAAAACTACTAAGGGAAAACCCCCCCTTTGTTTTATTTTTGGTCCATCGTCTGGAGTTTTAAGGCTTACTTCTGGTTCTACAATCAGTAATCATTCCTGGCAGACTTAGAGGACCATATAGGATAGCAGCGATATAACACAGGTTGCACATGTCAAGGCAAACACCAACTATACTATCAGTCCGGCTCCATTAATTTTTTTAAATAACTAAGGAGATAGGGGTGTCTGATTAGGTATCCAAACAGTACCCAAAGCTATAAAAAATAGTATTGGAAGTGTTCACAATATGCTAGTTATTTTTCTGGGTGCTAGGGAAATACATTAAAAACCTTGCCTTACATACCTTCAATACTGTCATTTTACCCAATTGTTCTCTATGCTCACTCTTATTTAACTTGATTTTCTTGATTATGAGCATATTTTACTTTAACATATTAAAAAGCCTTTGTTCCTATCATATCCTACTACAGGATACATAAGGCAATTTTTTAAATTTGTAATTAAAATGAATGAATTAATTTTAATTAAATTAAAACATAATATTAAAGTTATAATATATATTAATTGGACAAGAATATTCATCAAAGGAAGATAAATTGAACACAAAAATTAGGATTTAATTAATTTTTAAATTTGAGGAATATAAGGAAATTAGAGACTTGAACAAAGGACTACTTTTTCTAAAATAGAAGAAAAAAATCTATTTTTATTCAACTGAAGTAAATTAAATTTTGAGATATGAGATGGTACCTCATTGTTTTGATTTGCATCACTGTTGAGAAATTGTCTGCTCATTTATTCTCCCCAATTTTTGATGGTATTAGATGCTTTTTATTGTTAAATTTTGTCAGTATTTTGTATATCTTAGATATTAGCCCCTTAAGAACAATTAGTGTGCTCTCCTCTTTCTGCCTGTCTGCCTGTGTCTTTGAATCCTGAAGGTCTCCCCAGCAACCCCCAAAAAACTGCATTCTGAACCTGCCTGTAAGTAACTTCTGGCTGTGGGGGTCACCGTCCAATAAGCTGAGCTCTCTGGCCTGCGGAGGCCCCGCCCTGCTGTGCCTTTATCCATGCTGAGAACTTCAAGGGAATCCTCTCCTGCTCTGCCTGTCTGTCAACTAGTGGCAGCAGAGGAGCACGACCGCTTCACTTCACGGCCAAGCACTCTTTCTAATCAATAAACCCCACCACAACACGCAGGAAAAACCACATTACAAGTGTGGCAATGGTGAAACCTCGCAGGCAAACCCCATGCACAGAAAATGAAGATGAAAGCTTGAATGATCTAATAAATTCCAACCACCTGACTAACCTCTCAGATAAGGAACTTAAAATAGCAATATGGAAGATGTTACAAGAAGTCAAAGAAAGCATAAATCGATGTGAACAGAACACAAAGACAGAAATCAGAAAACTCCAAACTGAAATAACAGATCTGAGAAACATAGTAGCTCAACTAAAACCTCAATGGATGGCCTCTCCAGCAGGGTATCATCAGCTAAGGAGAGAATCGAAGTACTGAAAGATGTGATGCAGAAAAACTCAACACAACAGAAGAAAGTGGAAAAGAATCTTAAAACAAATGAAGAGGCAATGGAAAAGTACTCAAGGAATGCGAACAGATGAAAATAGAAATCTTTGATAAACTCAACAGAAACAACATAAGAATAATTTTAGTTCTAGAGACCCAGGTAGGAGATCTTCATGAAGAATCAACTGTCAAAGACATCATCAAAGATACTCCCAGAGTTAAAGACTACATGCAATCAAATCCTGCATGCCTGAAGAGTACCAGCTAAGAGATCCAAAGAAAAACAGTCCAAGACACATCCTCATTACAATGACAAATCCCACAGATAGAGATAGAATACTGAATGCAGCAAGATCTAAAAGGGAAATTACAATCAAAGGAGCATCCCTAAGACTCAACGCAGACATGTCATAAGAAACTCTCAAGGCCAGAAGACAATGGTGTGATATTGTGACAAGACTGAATGAAATGAATGCCTCACCGAGAATACAGCACCCAGCCCGACTCACGTTCAAGTTTGAAGGAAGAATATATAGCTTTATGGACAAACAACAGCTCAGAAATATCACAAATGATAAACTGGCCTTAAAGGAAAACCTGATAGGTCTACTGTAAGACAAGAGAGACCAACAAACACAACAAACTTATCTACAAAGAGAACATTAAATCCTATGACAATCATCTCCCTCAATGTCAATGGACTAAATTCACCAATTTAAAGACACAGAGTGGCAAAACAGATCAAAAAGATGAATCCGACTTTCTGCTGCCTAAAAAGAAACACATATGAATAGTCAGAAAAAAACATAGACTCAAAATCAAAGGCTGGAGGAAAATCCAAGCAAAAAATACCTTCAAAAAAGCTGTGGTGGCCATATTAGTATCTGATGACACCAACTTTATACTCAGAAAAGTGGTAACGGACAAAGATGGGCACTATGTTCTAATCAAGGGATATGTGCAATAGGAAGAAATCAGACTATTAAACATATATACACCCAATGAGAGACAAGCAAATAATCTAATACAATTACTGACAAATCTGAAAGAAGACATCAATAATAACACAATAATTGTGGGAGACCTCAACATGGCCTTATCAACACTTGATAGGTCAACCAGACTGAAACCCAACAAAAACATACTAGCCCAGAAAAAAGAGTAATGGAAGAAAGAGGACTAGTACATATATATATACTAGTATATATATATGTATATATATATAGTATATAGTATATATACTAGTATATATATACTAGTACATATATATATATATATAGGACACTCCATCCCAAAAAACCTGGATACACATTTTTCTCCAATGTACATGGGTCATTCTCCAGGATAGACTACATGCTGACACATAAAACATACCTCCATAAAATCAAGAGGATAGAAATCTTGCAGGCTACCTTTGCTAACCACAAGGCTCTAAAATTAGATGTGAACTACATAGCCACACAGAAGAAAAACTTTTAACAATTGGAAATTAAAAACCCTGCTACTGAATAACCAGTGGGTTCGAGATGAAATCAAAAAGGAAATCAAAACTTTCCTGAAAACAAATGATAAAGAAGACACAAACTGCCAGAATCTATAGGAAACAGTAAAAGCAGTCCTGAAAGGAATATTTATAGCTCTACAAGCACACATCAGGAAGGAAGAAGGGGCATACCTGAATAACTTAATGACATAGCTCAAAAAACTAGAAAATGACCAACAAAATGAACCAAAAATAGGGAGACAGTAGGAAATAACAAAGCTGAAAGCAGAACTCAATGAAAAACAACCCGAAAGATCAACAAAAGCAGAAGTTGGTTCTTTGAAAAAATAAACAAGATTGATAGACCACTGGCAAAACTCACAAAGAAAGAGAGAGAAAAAAATCTGATAACCCATATTAAAAATGAAAAGGGGGAGATCACGACAGATATTGCAGAGATCCAAAGGTTAATCAGAGACTTCTTTGAGAAACTTTATGCTACTAAACATGAGAACCTAGAAGAAATGGAAAAATTCTTGGATACTTATAATGTTCTACATTTAAGTAAGGAGGGTGTAGAATATCTAAACAACCCCATCAACACTGAGGAAATTTAAAGTGTAATCAAACATCTGCCCAAAAAGAAAAGCCCAGGTCCAGGTGGATTTTCTAATGAATTTTTTCAAATCTTTCAAGAGGAGCTACTATCAATTCTACCCAGGCTCTTCCATGAAATTGAAAAAATGAGAACAGTCCCAAACAGCTTTTATGAAGCCAATGTCACCTTGATACCAAAACTAGACAGAGATGCTGCCAAAAAAGAAAATTACAGACCAATATCCCTGATGAACGCTGATGAAAAGATCTTCAACAAAATCCTGGCAAAGATATCAAGGAATTCAGATAGGAAAGGAAGAAGTAAAGCTCTCACTGTTTGCAGACGACAAGATATTCTACTTAGAATACAGTAAAGACTCTACCAAAAAGCTTCTAGAAACAATAGACTCATATAGCAAGGTGGCAGGCTACAAAACTAACACACAGAAATCAATGGCCTTTTTATACACCAATAATGATAGGGAAGTGATGGAAGTCAAGAAGGCAATCCCATTCACAATAGTGCCACACAAACTCAAATATCTTGGAGTCAATTTGACCAGAGATGTGAAGGACCTATACAAAGAAAACTACAAAGCCCTGCTCCAAGAAATAAGGGAGGACACACGGAAATGGAAACACATACACTGCTCATGGATTGGCAGAATTAGCATCATTAAAATGGCAATACTCCCCAAAGCATTATACAGATTTAATGCAAACACTTATGAAATTAATCTGGAACAATAAATACCCTCTAATAGCTAAAGCACTCCTAGGGAAAATGAAAATGGGAGGCATTACTTTTCCCAACTTTAAACTGTGCTACAAAGCAATAGTTATCAAAACAGCATGGTATTGGAATAAAGACAGACTCCTCGGATCAGTGGAACAGGCTTGAGTTCTCAGACATTGCCCCCAGACATACAATTACCTACTTTTTGACAAAGGAGCAAGAAATCCTAAGTGGAATAGGGAAAACTTCTTCAACAAGTAGTGCTGGCAGCACTGGTTAGCCACTTGCAAAAAAAGCGAACATAGACCCCCAGTTAACATCATGTACAAAGGTAAAATTCAAATGAATTAAAGACCTTGATATCAGACCTGACATCATAAGGTATATAGAACAACACATTGGTAAAACACTCCATGACATTGAGACTAAAGGCATCTTCAAGGAGGAAACTGCACTTTCCAAACAAGTGGAAGCAGAGATCAGCAGATGTGAATACATTAAACTGAGAAGCTTCTGCACCTCCAAAGAAATAATGTCCAGGATACAAGAGTCACCCACCAAGTGGGAGAAACCATTCACCCAACACCCATCAGACAAGGGGCTAATATCCAAAATATACAGGGCACTGACAGAACTTTACAAAAATAAAACATCTAATCCCATCAAAAAATGAGGAGAAGAAATGAACAGACACTTTGATAAAAAAGAAATACAAATGGCCAAAAGGCACATGAAAAAATGCTCCTAGTCACTAATCATCAGGAAGATGCAAATCAAAACAAAGATGAGAAACCACCTCACACCACAGAGATTGGCGCACATCACAAAGAATGAGAATAATC
>PVKC010042647.1:0-11924 GCA_004027635.1 Crocidura indochinensis | reverse complement strand
CAGGAATAACTCCTGTGTGCAGAGCCGAAGCATTGTGGGTATGGCCCCAAAAGAAAACCAAAAAGTCCATTACCACAAGATACTAAATCTTCAATGTAATAAAATTCCTTCCACCATCATTCATTAAACTCTTTCCACCCTTTCATCCCTCTCCCTGCTCCCACTATGGTAACCTCAATTCTGTGGTCAGAGTCAAAGAATTCATTTCATCTGTTCCTTTGCTTTGTTTTTCTTTATCCCACAGATGAGTGAGGCCTTCTGGTTTATTCTGCTCAATAATATCCCTCCAGTTTCATCCATGTTGTTACAAACATACAACATACTTATTCATTTGTTGCTGGGCATTTGGTTTGTTTTCAGATGTGAGCATTATAACAATTGCTACCAAGAATATTAGTGTGCATATAGCTTTTTCAGATTTGTAGTTTTGCATTCTTCAGATAAAGGAGTACAAATTGTATTGCTCAATCATGTGTACTGACTGGTTCTATTTTTAATATTCTGAGAAATCTCCAACTGTTTTTTCATAGAACCTAGGCATTATCATCCCCATGAATAATGAACATGAATACATTCATTCCTCCACACTTATACAGTCCCTGTTGTTTGTGGCCTTTGCGATATATGCCATTTCAACAGGTATGAAGTGATATCACATTGTCCTTTTGATTTGCCTTCACTTCAGCAAATTTCATGTGCCTGTTATTGGCTATAAAATTAAAATATAAACTATAGGAGCCGGAGTGGTGGTGCATGTGTCTTGCACATGCTAACCTAGGACAGACCACGGTTCAATCCTCTGGCATCCCATATGGCCCCCCAAAGTCTGTCTCTCTCTCTCTCTCTCTATATATATATATATATATATATATAGTTTATATATACATATATATAAACTATAAAGTCCATATATTGGATGAAACTGCCCAGGTACCATGTTTCTAACCCCTTAGGCCCCACCCAAAAGACAAATACAACATAGTTGAATTTTTTTGTTTGTTTGGTTGTTGGGGTTTTTTTTTTGGGGGGGGGGTTAGGTCACACCCAGCAGCACTCAGGGTTTACTCCTGGCTCTATGCTCAGAAATCGCTCCTGGCAGGCTTGTGGGGACCATATGAGATACTTGGATTCAAACCACCGTCTTTCTATTTGCAAGGCAAATGCCCTATCTCTATGCTATCTCTCTGGTCCCCAACATAGTTTTATTGATTAATTTAGTAGTATTTTAATTTACTGTAGTGGCATATTTCTAATACATTTTAATTTTATTGTTTGGGGGAGGCTTTGGGAGACATACCTGGGGGTGCTGAGAGGTCATTCCTGGCCCTGTGTTCAGGGATCACTCCTGGCAGACTTGGGAATCATATGGGATTCCAGGGATCAAACCCAGATCAGCCATGTGCAAGACAAGTGCCCTACCTGTTGTACTACCTCTTATTTTTAAATTCCTTTTATTTTTCTTGTCTAATTTCTAACTCTGCTTTTTAATTCTCTATTGAATAATAATGATGAGAGTGAATATCCTGTTTGTGCCTGATTTTAGAGAAAAGTTTTCAGCTTGTTCATCATAAAATATGACGTTTGTTTTATATGTCCTATATGTTCTTTACTATGTTTGTTTTATTTGTTTCTTCTATCATCCTGTTGTTTAGAGCTTTTCCTAATAAATAAATTTTAATCTGTTTTTTTTTGGTTTTGGGGCCACACCCAGTGACCCTCAGGGGTTACTACTGGCTTTACGCTCAAAATCACTCCTGGCTTGGGATGCCGGGGGATCAAACTGCTGTCTGTCCTAGGTTAGCTCATGCAAGGCAGACACCCTACCGCTTGTGCCACCACTCCAGCCCCATAAATTTTCATCTTATCAATAATATTTCTGTATTTATTTACCCAGTCAAGTAGTTTTTCAGATTTCCTTTTACAAATATAGTATATTACATAGATTTAATTGCATGTATTAAACCATTCTTGATTCCCTGAAATAAATTTCTCTTGATTGTGATGTATAACAATCATTTTAGTACATTGTTATAAGATTGCTAAGATTTTGTTGAGGATCTTTGCATCCATATTCATCAGGTACATTGGTTTGTCACTTTCCTTTATTGTGTGATTTTCCAATCTGTGTAAGTTACTATTGTTTCTCAGAAAAAATTTTAAAGATTACTTTTTCTTGAATTTTTTTGGATTAACTTGTGAAGAATAGGTAATAGGTCATCTTTGAAGGTTTGATAGAATTCACTAGTCTGGTCCTGTGCTTTTGTTTTCATAAATACTTTTGGGTACTAATATTTACATTTACTTTCTTTTAATTAGCTTGTTCATGCTTTCTATTTTCTCCTGATTCACTCTTGGGAACTTGTCTGGGAATTTCTTCTAGATTCTCTAATGTAATGGTATATAATTGTTTGGGTATTCTCTTATGATCCTTTGTTTTCCATGGCATATACTCCTTTTTCATTTCTAATTCTTTTCACTAGAATTTTATATTTCTTTTTCTTAATGGCATTAGCTAAGAATTTGACTATTTTTCATTTTCACTAATCTTTGTATTCTTTTTAATTTTTATTTTATTTATCTCCACTTAATTTTTTATTCCCGTCCTTCTACTAACTTTAGATTTCAATTGTTCTTATTTTTGTTATTTCTTGAATTATGAGGTTAGATTGTTTTTTGAGATTTTTCTTTTTACTTTTTGTTTTTTACTGTCTTCCATGTATTTGATATTGTGTATCTTCCATTTTGTTAATTCCTAGAATATTTGCTTGTTTGGGGACCATACTCAGAAGTACATGTACTCCAGCTTAATAATCAGAGGTCACTTGTAGTGCTCTGAGTACCATGTGATGCCATGGTTGAACCTAAGACTTACATATATACTCTAGTCCTTTGAGCTATCTCCCTGGCCCTGTTTTGATAATTTTTTTAATTTTCTTTTTTTTTTTTAAGTTTTAAGTCATGATTTATTCAGATGTTCTCTTTGCCTCCCCCCCTTTTTTTTTTGGTTTTTTTGGGTCACACCCGGCAGTGCTCAGAGGTTACTCCTGGCTCCATGCTCAGAAATTGCTCCTGGCAGGCACGGGGGACCATATGGGGCACCAGGATTCGAACTGATGACCTTTTGCATGAAAGGCAAACGCCTTACCTCCATGCTATCTCCTGGGCCCCAGTTTTTTTAATTTTCTTTTTAATTTCTTCATTGGCATAATAGTTATTCAGTAATATAATCGATCTCTACATGTTCGAATTCCCCCACCCCTGGTTTCTTATTATGTTTGATTTATAATTTTATACTATTGTGATCTGAACAGATACTTGTAAGATGTCAGTCTTTATGAAGACTGATACTTGCTTTGTGTCCAACATGTAATCTATCTCAGAGAAAAAAATTAAAATACACTTCAGAAGAATGTATACTTGACTCTTTTTGGTGGGGCTTTGCAAATAAATGTGTATTAAGCCATCTGTTCCAACCCCTCATTTAAGATGGTTGTTTCTTGTTAATTTTCTGTCTGGTTAATCTGTCCTCTAGTGAAGAGTGGAATGTTAAATTCCCCTGCTATTATGGTGTTGCAGTTGATGTCTCCCATCTAATTTGTAACAATTGTTGTATGTATTTTGATGCTCCTTTGTTTGGTATACTTATCTTAATAAGGGTTAAGTCCTCTTTTGGATTGATACCTTAATCATTATATAATGTCCTCACTATCTCTTGTTAACTTTTATTACCATGAAGTCTATTTCTGTCCTGTCTTTTTAAGCCACCAGTTTCCTAAATGATTGTTTTACAATCTTTTATTTTGATACTTTATTTATCTATGAAGATCACGTGGCTCTCCTCTAAGCAGTAAAAAGAAAAAAGCTGGAATTCTAAAAATGTACAGTACTTTATTTAAAGACCATGTATCACATAATTGACATAGTTGATTATAATACTTTTGTTTCCAGGTAAATAGGAACAGAATTATTATAAGAAAAAGGTTCCTCATAAATTTTATAATATGGAGGTACCTCCCACCCTGAACATATGCCATGGGGACTCAACTTAGACTCCATGTGATAGGACAGCGACTGTCCAACCCCAATCCTCAAACCCTAACCATAAAATCAAAACAGCTCCCTGCGACAGTACCAGGAATCAAACTCCCCCAGGGGAGTCCCTAATACCACTGTAGCACCAGCCTGCACCAGGTTGATACAACATCCTGACCACAAGGAAACAGCTCTAACTAGATCTAAGAGCAGACTGCATTATCTCATCACCTAATGGTGAGATGAAATCAGAAGACACTCCTTCCTTGACATGTGCAAAAACCAAGATCACTAATTATAGAAGACTGACTTTGACAATTGAGACTGAGCAGAACTTTTCCTGGGACCAATAAGAAAGACCCTAGTTTAGGCTACAGCCTAGGATTTGTACAAAAACCAAGATTTCTAATTCCAGAGGTCTGGCTTTGACAACCGCGACTAAACAGAACTTCTGAAACCACAAGGAAAGACTATACCTTAGGCTTCGCTCTAGAATCTGTACATAAACCAAGATCTGCAATTACAAAAAAAAATTACAGATTTTGTCAGCCACAATTGAGGAGAACATATCCTGGCATCAGAAAAGGACCTTGGGGTTCATCAATGAGCCTGTCCAGAGCATGTAGTCATTCCCATGACAATATAAAGAGTGGATAAACCCAGTATCTTTTAGGCCAAGGTAATTAATTCCCTTTCTAATTGTGTGTGTGTGTGTGTGTGTGTGTGTGTGTGTGTGTGTGTGTGTGTGTTTTACCCACATTCACTCCAAAAAAAATCCCGGTTATGTCAACCCAAATACTAGCATACCTAGAGTTTAAGTCAGATTGGTGTCTCTGCAAAGAGCCTTAGAAGAGTGGTAAAGGGGCCGGAGAGATGGCACGGAAGTAGAGTGTTTGCCTTGCACGAAGAAGAATGGTGATTCGAATCCCAGCATCCCATATGGTCCCCCGAGGTTGCCAGTTGTGATTTCTGAACATAGAGCCAGGAGTAACCGCTGAGTGTGTGACCCAAAAAAAAAAAGAAGGGGCCCGGGAGATAGCATGGAGGTAAGGCGTTTGCCTTTCATACAAAAGGTCATCAGTTCGAATCCCGGTGCCCCATATGGTCCCCCGTGCCTGCCAGGAGCAATTTCTGAGCATGGAGCCAGGAGTAACCCCTGAGCACTGCCGGGTGTGACCCAAAAACCAAAAAAAAAAAAAAGAAAAGAAACAGCCCCTATCTCCCCCAAAAAAGAAGAGTGGTGAAACTGGGCCATTGGTTGGAGTAGTTGTGGATAATGGATGCAGCTGGCATGGCTTTGTATGGGCGGGAACTTGGCTCACCCAGTCCTTGAGACTGCTGTTTTCAGCTGGTCAGCTGGTATACCCATGATTTTTCACAGCTTGGTATACTTTGCTTTTGTGAATAGAGTGAGTCTATGAAAATAGCTGAATGTGTAGACATAGTGATTGCTTTAGTGAGAATGGTTTTGCATCAAAAATTGCATTGTGGATTGTGATCCATCCTGCCACTTGGTGCCTTTTGATTGATGCTTTCAGGCCATTGGTGTTTAGTGAAATTATTTACAAATAGAAGATATTGCCCTTACCTATGTGAATTCTGAGAATTACTGTAGTTTTCTACTGCATTTTATATCTTTTTGCCCTTTAATATCTGCATTTTTGCAATGATCAGCTTCTATCTGCTCTTATTCATTTTTCTAAGTTATTTTAGTTTTAGATTACCATTTTGAATTAAAAGCAAGTAATTCTCCAATTTGCTCTCAGAGTCCTAATTACTATTTTTCTTCCACATATTTTTTTAGGTATCTTGCTACTTCTAGATGGAATTTCTTTTCTGCCCATATAACTTATTTAGTATTTGTTATTATTATGTTTACATTTTATTAAAATATAGCTAATATTTGCTAAAATATATATTAAGTTCATCATTAAGTTACTTGGAACAATTAATTTTAAAATTATATTGCATATTGAGCTATATAGAATTTTATTTAAAATAAAAACATTAAGACTCAAAATGAATATTTTTTAAACTTGATTGATTGATTGATTGATTGATTGGTCTTTGGGCCACACCCAGCGATGCTCAGGGGTCACTCCTGACTCTTCAGTCAGAAATTGCCCCTGGCAGGCTGGAGAACCATCTAGGATGCAGGGAATCAAACCAGGTCCCTCCCGAGTTGGCTGCATGCAAGACAAACATTCTACCACTGGGCTATCTCTCCGGCCCCAAATGTATAACTTCTATCGCTAGTATTTCTTGCATATCTGGTTTAGAGATGATGGATTCCTTTAATTGCTGTTTGAGTAATTCATTATCACTCCTCCAAATGTAAATGAACACCTAGCTGGATGGATTATTGGTTGGAGATCTTTTTCAGTCAACAATGTATATGTTATCTCTTTGGTCCTGTTTCAGTTGAAAAATTTGCTGGTAGTTTGTTTTTTGGGCCACACCCAGTGGCACCCAGGTGTTATTCCTGACTCTTCAACCAGATATTATCCCTGGCAGGCTTGAGGGTTTATGTGTGATGCCAGGTTTGGCCAAGTGCAAGGTAAACACCTTATCCACTATGCTACTACTCCGGCCCCTCTACTGGTAATTTTATGGTGGTTTCTTTTTATGTGAATTTTCCTCTTGCGGTTTTTAAGATGGGGTGGGGGTAGAGAGGGGCACACCCAGAGACACTCAGGTTACTCTTGGGTCTGCACTCAGAAATTACTCCTGGCAGGCTCAGAGGACCTTATGCCAGGGATGCCTGAGATATGCCAGGAATCAAATCTAGGTTAATTATGTGAAAGGCCCTATCCGCTGTGCTACCACTCAGGTCCCATGATTTTAAGAAATTTTTTATCTTTTATTATTCATGTTTTAATTATAATGTGTTTTGTTGTAAGTCTGAATACGTTAATTTTGTTTGATTGGGGGTAGGGAGGGATCAGATCACAACTAGTTTTGCTCAGAGAATCCTTCTGACCCTGTGATCAGAGATTACTCCTGGCAGGGTTCAGGGAACTGGATGGGGTACTAGAGGTTGGACCCAAGTCTGCAGCATGCAAAGCACGTGCCTTACTATTTTACTATTGCTATGGCCCTGGTTAAATTAATTTTGTTCAGAACTTTTAGAAAAATTTGGCCTCTCCTCCCTTTTCACTATAATGTAAATGTCATTTGTCTTGATGTTGTCTCATAAACTTCTTATATTACTTATACTTTAAAATATTCACCCTCTGGGACCCAAGGATAACCCAGTGGTAGAACTCCTGCCTTGCAAAATGAAGTTGTGAATTCAGTCCCTAGCATCACCTTATGTACACCCTGAATACTGAGTATAATCTCAATAGCATTGCCATTTAGGTTCCCAGCACCAAAACAAAATGTGTATTCTTGGTGCATGGCAACTGTGAAAGCATCACAATTAAAATATGCCATCATCAGTGAAGACTGCAACTAAGTTAGTAAGCATCATCATCAAGTGTGTAACCTCCTAGCCACACATTATCAAAAAAATAAGGGAGGAACAAAAACATTCTTTTCTCTTTATTACTAATCTCTTGGATAGTTTCCAGTCCTTTATCTTTGAGTTCATTGATTTTATCTTTAACTTCTGCCATTCTGCTTCCCTATTGTATCTTTCAGTTCAGGTAAAGTACTTACTTATTAGTGCTATGATTTCTATTTGGACTTTTCCCATACTTCTTTTTTATTTACTAAAGTTTTATTCCATTGATTTCATTTCAGTGACCATCATTAGGAAGGTTCCTGTGGAGCTTTCAGGTAGAAACTAAGCTTTCTACATTACTGCTTGCCTTGCTACATCAATGCTGATTAATTCTTCTGTTTAATTATGTCTGGTAGTTTGAAGGGGTTTGGAAAAGAAGTCTGTTAGAGTAATATTCTGAGATGGTTGAAGAGTTTTGTGTGGACTGCACAGTGGACACTGTTCCACTGAGAAGATAGCCCAGTGGTCAGTATCTGATCAGAAAGTCCACATTCTCATATTGAACCGCCTACTGGTTGACTGAACATGACCTCAGGTCCACCAAAGCCCAAGAAAAACAAAGAAGATCCAGACAAGTATGTCTAACATAACTATATTCAGTAAATGACGCATTCTTTAATCAGAACTATCCCCTACCGAGAGTCAGTCGTGAGCGCAGAACCAGGAGTCATCCCTGAATACCACTGGGCATAGACCCAAAACAAAAAACAAACAAACAAAAAAAATGTTCCATACAGGAGCCACTAGCTACATGAGACTACATGAAATGTAGCTACATTGACCAAGTTACTTAATTTTTTATTTTAATGTGTCAATTTAAATTTAATATAAACAGTCATCACATGTGACTATACTGGAGGGGGTATATCTACTCTGGGGAAATAAAAACTTGGTCGTCAAGATCATACTTTGATTCTCTTGACAGGTAGAGGGATCATGGTTCAGGCTCTCAGTCATGCCATGCATAGATAACTGCAAATTCAATCATCTCCAGTGTTGAAAGGTTGCATTTAACACCAAGCTTACTGATTTAGCATCAGTTCACACAGTATCCAGAGGATCTAGAATCAAAGGTTTTCTGTTCTGGCACATGAAATTGATTCCCTGACCTATGCAAGACAGCAAAATGGGTAAGAATGCCCAGAAAAGTGTCAGTTTATCCTTGATGTCCTTGTGGAACTTAGCAGAAACAGAAAAGGCACTGAATTGGTGGTAGTGGCCCATTTGGTTTCTGTGCCATCACAGGATAAGTTTTTATTTAACCTACATTATATGATAACTGCCATTCTTTTTAGTTTGCACTCCCTATTATTGTTTGTAAACTGAAAATTCCAGCAGTTTAAAAGGACATGCCAACAAAACAAAAAATGGACAAAACAAAATGAAAATATTATTCAGGGAGAGTTTCCAGGCAAACTCTTCATTCAGTCTCTGCCACAGGTCAAATAACTAAACTTTGAGTGATAGTCAGGGTTACCCTGAGTTTCCCAATACAAAGCTCCTACTGTGCTATTTATCATATTGGCTGATGCATTCACTAACATATCTCATTTTCTGTCAAACTTACAAAAAACTCACAGCAGCTTCAATTGCCCAGATATGCATATGAAATGTATTTTATTTTTATGAATCTTAACAACAGTGTTGCTTCAATAGTGTAACCCCAGTTCATACCCCCAATTTTTGCAAATCAGAATATCAAGATTACTTTTTCTCTATGCTTTACTGCAACCATCACGAAGCTATAACTCTCCTTACAGTTAAATTTTCCCTACAACACCCATTTGTTCTGCTACATTTATCGCAGTTCTTGCAGTCAGCCCCCAAATATGTTAAAATCATCATGATAGGAATAACTGCCAGTATGAATATCCAGTTGACAGGCCAATTTATATACAATCTTACCCCATATCAGGTCTACCTATAAGTTGAAAGAACCATCTCCCTAGAAAATCCCTTCATGGCAAGAATTAAGTATAGTTATTGACCAATTTATCCAATTCTTACATATACCCAAAACTCTAAGATGTCTGATAATTCCTGGTTCTTATTCTATTGCTTGATGTCACCCTTTTTGGCTAATGACAGTTACAGGTCCTTCCCACTCCAACCCTCAAATATATTGCCTTCATCATTCCCTCCTCTGAATCACTAAGCTTGGTGTCATGTTACCATACTAACACAGATTTACTCCTATTTACTTTTATTCTAGAAGAAGCACTAAAAGAGTCCAGTCAAAACATCTTGGATGCAGGGCTTTAGAGACTGACCATACAGGGGTTAAGGTACTTGTCTTGCACACAACTAACTAAAATTCAGTCCCCAGTAGCACAATCAGTCCCCTGAGCACCACTAGGAATGGTCTCTGAGCACATAGCTGGGATTAAGTCCTAAACACAAGGGTGTATTACAAACTCCTTTCATTCAAAAAAAACTTCAGTTTCAGGGCTGGAGCACTAATATAGTGGTAAGGCATTTGCCTTGCATGTAGCTGACAAGGGGTGAACCCAGGTTCAAACCCTGGCATCCCATATGGTCCCCCAAGCCTGCCAGGAGCAATTTATGAGTGCAGAGCCAGAATTAACAACTGAATGCTGTCAAGTGTGCCCCTCCCCCCCAAAAAAAACCCCCAAATTTTTACAGTTTTCTGTGAACCTGGAGTTCTAATCTAGTAAACCTATACTCTCCTAATAATAATATGATAATGAAACATTCTGTTATCAATTAGTATCATGATCCCATATACTGGGCCATGGATGGGAGCAGTAATGTTATAAGTAACAAAATAAATAACTTATCTGCTTAATACTAATATAACTTTTATCATATCTCATAACAAGGAGGTCTGAAAAATTATACCAAATGTCCTGCTGTTTTTACAGCCAGACAGCATAGGTCTTATTCATCAACCTGAGGCACTGATCCTTTTCAGAAACATAGATACATCTAAAAATTTCTGGAGATCTTATTTGTTTTTGGTTTTGTCTTTGTTTTTCTTTGGGGGGGTCATACCTGGCAGCGCTCAGGGGTTACTCCTGGCTCTATGCTCAGAAATCACTCCTGGAAGGGGTGACCATATGAGATGTCAGGATTCGAACCACCATCCTTCTGCATGAAAGGCAAACGCCCTACCTCCAATACTAACTCTCCAGCCCCTGGAAATCTTATTTTTTAAACTACTCTGTCTTGCAAATAAAAGTATTTGAACACAGTACAAGTTCAATAAGATTTCCTTTAAAAATGAACTCATATATCTAGGCTTGAGATACAGAAACAGTATAGCACCTGACCTTATCCAAACCCAGTCGATATCTTCTTCATCCAAGAAGTTCGGGTTTCAACAAATGACCCACAATGAGTCACCACTTAGCTGAGGAAGTGAGTGTGCACAGATTTCATCTTAAAGGGGAAACCTAGTGTGGTGCTCTTGATCATGCTTTGTACATGACTACAGGCAGTGCCAACTGTCACCAGTTTCTTTCCATTCCCCACTACTTGTAAACTCAGAGACTCTTTTTCTTCCTGAGGAAACTGAGATCCACACTGATGTGGTTGAAGTTCCTCTGCAGGGTGCCTTGGGGGCCTTTCACAATGACTATGTGCCTCTGCAGAGGCATGCGAACATTTTCTGAAATGTTGAGTCTGATAGCTGAGACTGGTCTTCTTTCTCACAATAAATAAAGCACAGAGCTGTATTTTTCAAGGGTTGTCCTCACATTCATACTGAACGAACAACT
Organism: Crocidura indochinensis; assembly: GCA_004027635.1. Taxonomy (NCBI): domain Eukaryota; kingdom Metazoa; phylum Chordata; class Mammalia; order Eulipotyphla; family Soricidae; genus Crocidura; species Crocidura indochinensis. The sequence goes on along the minus strand of PVKC010042647.1, from coordinate 650 downwards.
GGATTAAACAAAATTTATTTTTCTACCTCTATATGCCAAGCACATATCAAATACTAGGATTTCTAACAATATTTTCTGACCCTCAAGGAGTTCTTGGTTTAGAGGGGAGACAGTAAAATAAAGTAATTAGTATAACACAGGTCAGTTAAATCCTTTGAAGAAAATAAGAGGCACTCAGAGGCGGTCATGTTTTTTGTATTCTGATGGGGAGAGGTAGCAGGTATAGTCAGAGAAGACATGCTGAGTAGAGGAGCAAGCAGGTAAGCGGAAGGGATAAAGTGGAGCATATATTTCTGGCGGCAGGAGTACATATCAGGAACAAGAAGGTCCACTCATAACTTGAAACAGCAGGACCTAAATAATAAAAGAAGAGGAGGGAGTCGTGGGTGAGACCTTCCTGGGGAGAGGCAGTTATTTCACTCTAATGTGTTTGTTTGTTTGTTTGTTTTTTGGTTTTTTGGGTCACACCCGGTGACGCTCAGGGGTTACTCCTGGCTATTCGCTCAGAAGTCGCTCCTGGCAGGCACGGGGGACCATATGGGGAACCGGGGGATCGAACCACGGTCCGTCCTAGATTAGCGCAAGCACCTTACCTCCAGCGCCCCAACCCCTAATGTGTTTTATTTTAATTAATAAAAAAATATCACTGA
>PVKC010042646.1:0-11921 GCA_004027635.1 Crocidura indochinensis | reverse complement strand
TTTTTTTTTTTATTTTTTTTTAACTTTTTTTTTTCACCCCCCTTAGATATGTTGATTTTTAACACTTGGAATAGTATTCCTGATTCATATAATCAACTAAAAAAGCTAGTGTTTGCTGTTCTTTCCTTCTTTGGGTCTACATATTTATACAAACAATCATTTTCAAGCATGAATCTTACCAAGAGTAAATTGAGAAATCATCTCATCAATGAGAACCTGGAATCATGCCTAAAATTAAAAACAACAACATACAAACCTGACTTACTCAAACTTTCCAAGGAAATGCAAGGCCAATGTTCACATTAGTGTTTGTGACTTTGTCAGTCATTGTCAGGATGTAATTTTCTTTACATTGTAAGGCAAATTTTATGGAATTTAACGTTATCAATAAATAATATCGTTCAAAAGTTTTTGTTTTATTAGTTGTATTATTTGTATCCTCCTGACCTATGTTGATACTTGCATGCAGAATATTCTCAACAAATACTTATTGAAACTAAAATCAGTGTACCATCCTATGTATTTTCGATTTTAAAAATGTGGCTCTCGGGGGCGGAGTATAGCATGGAGGTAAGGCGTTTGCCTCTCATGCAGAAGGTCGGTGATTCAAATCCCAGCATCCTATGAGCCTGCCAGGAGCGATTTCTGAGCATAGAGCCAGGAGTAACACCTGAGCACAGCCAAAAGCAAACAAAAACAAAACAAACAAACAAAAAAAACCCAAAAATACAAAAAAAATGTGGCTCTCAAAATAAATTTTAATCGTGATTTTGGTGAGATTTGGCTCAGTTGAAAAAAAAGGTTGCCGACCACTGACCTAGGAAAAGCGGCTGGTTAAAGTTTACATATCTACAATATACTTAGTTATAGTAAAAAACACTCACTGTTTCAACTCACGATTCCAACAGACAATCTCAATGCATCACTCAAACAGATTCACTCAGCACACAAGTTGACAAACAGTATAAAGATAAGTAACAGGTAAAAAGATATGAGATGAGAAAAATATATGAAAAATTTTGGCCGTCTCCAAAATTCCCACCATATCTTTGTTGGCTATATATCAGGAAAAAAAATTTTGGAGAAGGCCTTTTTAGAAGAGTAAGAGCTGGCTCTAGTTAAATAGTAGTTTAGAAGAGTAATAGAAGAAATTATTAAGTGCATTTACTTATTTCTTTAAATTCTTTTTTTTGTTTGTTTGTTTTTGGGTCACACCCGGCGGCACTCAGGGGTTCCTCCTGGCTCTCTACACTCAGAAATCACTCCTGGCAGGCTTGGGGGACCATACGGGATGCCAGGATTCTTACCTTACCAAATGCCTTACCTCCATGCTATCTTTCCGGCCCTATTTCTTTAAATTCTTAGTTGGTAAACTCCTATTTTTGTTGCATCAGATATTACATGTAATTTTCTTTTTCTTTTTTTTTTCTTTCCTTTTTTTTTTGTTTTTTTTTTTTTGTTTGTTTTTGGGCCACATCCAGTGATGCTCAGAGGTTACTCCTGACTGTCTGCTCAGAAATAGATCCTGGCAGGCACAGGGGACCATATGGGACACCGGGATTCGAACCAACCACCTTTCATTCTGGATCGATAACTTGCAAGGCAAACGCCGCTGTGCTATCTCTCCGGGCCCACATGTAATTTTCTATAGATACACAACATGTTTATTATTTTTGCATACAATTGAGCAGAGACTTCCAGTAAAATTTTACTCATTTTTAGATGTTAGACACATTTTTATGATATTTAGATACATTTTTTTAGTATATTTCTTTCCCACAAGGTATATGATAAGTGAGGCAGAATATTGTGCTGAAAAGTTCCTTTGCTTACACCATCATCTCAAGTCAAAATAATTACACTTTTAGCCACATTATTTGCTAATCCTAGGCCCATAAAAAAAGATGAAACATGAACATGTTCAATAACCCATGAATAGGGCCAGTTCTTTCGAGCAATGCAAGAAACATCTGTACCTGTATCCAAAAGTCCTAATATTTCCTGAATTCTTATAGTTATTAATGGTCTTTTACTTTATAGTTCTTGATTTTTATAAGGTGTCCTCATATTCCTCAAATATTACAGAACAAAACACTGCAGCATCAAAATTATAAAATTTCTAATTCTTTGCATAGGAGAAGCAGTAGCCAAAATCAACAGAGGTCTATATTTAGAGGATTTTTTCTCCAGTTCTGAGTTTACCTCATAATTCAACCAAATTTTACATCCATTTACAGAATTTATAATCTCAGAAGGCCCATGATTTTCTAATTTAGCCTTTTGAGCCATATGTTCTAATTCAGGTCTATCATCTGTAAGATTACTAATTTGTCTCCATAGAGAAGAGGACATTGCCAGATGGGCATTTTTTGTGTCTTTTTGTTCATGAGAACAAAAAAAGGGGGGGGGGCGGGAGATAGCATGGAGGTAAGGCATTTGCCTTTCATGCAAAAGGTCATCGGTTCGAATCCCGGTGCCCCATATGGTCCCCCTGTGCCTGCCAGGAGCAATTTCTGACCATGGAGCCAGGAGTAACCCCTGAACACTGCTGGGTGTGACCCAAAAACAAAACAAAACAAAAAAAAAAAAACAGAACAAAACAACAGAATGTCTTGGTCCGTCCTATTCCTTAACAAACCAGGGACTAACAATCACAAAGCAAAGTTTAACAGTAAACACTATTTAAGCTATGTATGTAAGCCATAAGGATTCTGAGTTACAAAGGAGAAGGTTAGCTCTTTATAAGCATACTTCAAATGCAAAATCAGGGACTGTTAGGAAGTAGAAAATATTTAGGAACATTGTCTTCGATGAGCTGGGCTCTATTCTTTTAGAGATCAAGTAAAGAAAGGAACAAAATCATTTAAGGTGTGGCTCCTTTTTTCTGGGAAAGTCAATAGCCCAGGTATTCTGGCTATGCCCTTGATTACTAGAAACTGAAGCTGCAAGAACATATTTGAGGGCCTGGGAGATAGCATGAAGGTAAGGCATTTGCCTTTCATGCAAAAGGTCATCGGTTCGAATCCCAGTGCCCCATATGGTCCCCCGTGCCTGCCAGGAGCAATTTCTGAGCATGGAGCCAGGAGTAACCCCTGAGCACTGCCGGGTGTGACCCAAAAACAAAACAAACAAACAAACAAAAAAGAACATATTTGAAAAAGAGATAAAAATGGGGCTGGAGAGATAGCATGGAGGTAAGGCGTTTGTCTTGCATGCAGAAGGATGGTGATTCGAATCCCAGCATCCCACATGGTCCCCTAAGCCTGCCAAGAGTGATTTCTGAGCATAGAGCCAGGAGTGACTCCTGAGCGCTGCCACACCCGGTGATGTTCAGGGGTTAATCCTGCCTATGCGCTCAAAAATCGTTCCTGACTTGGGGGACCATCTGGGACGACAGAGGATCACACAGCTGTCTGTTCTAAGTTAGCACGTGCAAGGCAAATGGCCAACCACTTGCACCATTGATCAGGCGTGCATTGTTTCTTACAATAATGCTATATACAGGATTGTGCAGTCAGCTGTCAATCTGAAAAAGAAAAAAGAACTTTTTCACTTAACAATGCAATATATTTGTGCAAATTAATAGCCAATCAAAAATTAATTTACCTCTTTAATGAGATTTTGTCACACAGAGAGTCCAGAGGCAGCGAAGGTAAGTGATACCATTACCTGCCCCTTCGCTATCAGCCCTGCTGTCAGAACCATAACAAAGTTTCTAAAGAGCCAAATGCTGACCCCTGGTATAGAGGCTTGCATGCCGCTGGTCCAGGTTCAACCTGAAGAGCCAGGCATTGTTCTCCAATATCTACTAGGAATGATCCCAGAACATCATTAAAGATGAACAAGCTCCTGCAAAAAGAAGGTTCTATAGAATTCAAAATGAAATTAAAGATTTTATTTTATATTTGTTTTTATTTGCTTGTCTGTTTTGGGGCCAGCAAAAACCCCAGCAGTGCTTAGGGGTTACTCCTGGCTCCACACTCAGAAGTTACACTTGGCAGGCTCGGAGGACCATATTGGATGCACAGGATCAAACCCAGGTCAGCCACATGCAAGGCAAACACCTTACCTCGGTGCTATTGCTCCAGCTCTGAAATTAAAGATTTTAAAGCAAGATGTTTGCTATTGTTATTGTTTGGGGCAGTAATATTTGGAATTCTATTTTGGTCTAAGGAATTTCCCTGCTAGTCCATCTCTATGACTTCTGGAGTGAGGTGGAACTTTGGAACTTTCTCTCATGTGTTCACTAATGAAACATGCAGGAGCCTTGTGGGACATCCATACAGTATGCTGTGCCCCATCTTCCCTCAGGCTCATGACAGACAGAAAAATGAGAACAGAAGTCACACAGTGACTTAAGCCTGGGGGTGCAGCCTGATTCCTGGGGTACCTCTTCAGTTTTGGGTGTATCTGGGGATATATCTTGAACTGGGATTCTGAAGGAGAATTGTAAGCCTCAGGCGCACATGGGTAGAGGTTATCGGGTGTGAGGAATAAATCCTTCAGAGTGCCCAAGTGTGAGGCCCCTTTTACCCCCACAGGAGCCTGTCCTGCTCCCCCACTCATTCCCTATATTGCATGAATGAGCAGCACTAAGTTCTCCCACTAGCTCTGGCATCTGGCGATGACTGGGTGGGTGGGGCGTTAAAAGTAGGATTTCTGCACCCAGGTCAGAACTGGGGAGGAACCAGGACACAGAAACTGCAGGCGAGGACCAAGTCACCACCTGACCCAAATGTGGGCCTCCTGCCAACTACTCTCAGGAGAACACCCTGGGTCCTGGCCTTGGAACCACTGGGATCTTGAGATCCTTTCTCAGGGGCTGCAGCTTTCATTGGTCAAAACTCTTTTTCTCTTTTCTGGATGTCCCCCCATGATGTGGTCAGGGGACCCAGGGCCCATGCTGAGCAGAGTCCTACCACTGGGCTCTCTCCCCACCAGAAACTTCTTTTTTTGATTGTTTGTTTGTTTGGGGGCCACACCCAATGACACTCAGGGGTTACTCCTGGCTGTGCCCTCAGAAATCGCTCCTGGCTTGGGGGACCATATGGGATGCCAGGGATCGAACTGGGTCAGCCGCAAGAAGGGCAAACGCCCTACCACTGCGCTATGAATCTGGCCCCTTAAACTTCTTTTTTTTATTGACATTTATTTAAGATTTTTCCACTTTCATTTTCATGTTTTACTGAAAATAAAAACAATCTCTTCCACTACCCCAGCCCAAGAGGTACCCCAGATAAGAACCAGGACCAGGGTCAGGGCTACACCCTCTGACCTAACTCCTTCTCTTGCCTTCATTGTTGGGGTTGCTCTTCCGGGAGCCATACACTCCTGCTTGCGAAGCAGCAAGACATTTCTTAGGGCACTGGGTCCCAGAAAGTGGAGCTGCCTGACTCGCACACTGGCACATATGGGGCCCCAGAGATCTGGACTTGTAACTACATGTTTTTAAAGCAGCTGTCTGAGTTTTGGGCTATTTCTTTGGGTTCTGGTGATGACTTTTGCAGTTTGTTGTTACATTTTTCTTATTTAAAAAACTTTTTTAATTGGGCCAAAGTGATTGCACAGCAATAGGGCATTTGCCTTGCACACAGCTGACCTGGGATAGACCCGGGTTTGATTCCCAGCATCCCATGTGGTCCCCCAAGCCTGCCAGGAATGATTTCTGAGTGCAGATCCAGGAGTAATCTCTGAACACTGCTGGGTGTGGCCCAAAAACAAACAAAAATTTTTGATTGTAGCATTGTGATTTACTAAGTTGTTCTTAATATACCTGTAGTTTGAGGCATTAACTATTTAAACACCAGTTCCATCATCAGTGTAACCTTCCCTTCATCAGTGTCCCCAATTTTCCACCCACTACCCTACCTTACTTCTTTGCTGTCACAAACATATTTACTTCATATTGTTTATTACAACACAAAAGCTAATGAATTATCAAAACTTAGGTCAACATGGGTTGATTGAAATAATTGTTATATCTTTCCATGGTGTTACTTAAGGTGTTACTGAGGATTTACTGGGTTGGAGTTGGTGCTAGTTGAGTTTCTGTGTTGCTACTGTTTAGGCTCAGTGAGCTTGGGAGATTCCAATAGAATTTTCCCATCAGATTTTCTGGAATCCTACAGAGCTGACACTACAATGAAATATTGAGGTATTTAGTATCTACAGATCAGAAACACATTTGGATGCTTGAGAATCTGGAAACAATCCAGATTGCCAACAACAGATGGGCATTGTGGTACTGATCTCATTTTACACAATCTCATTGTGGTACATCCATACAATGGAATACTATGTAGCTATTAGAAAAAATGAAGTCATGAAATTTGCTTATACATGGATAGATTTGGAAACTGTTATATCGAGTCAAATAAGTCATAGGAAGAGAGACAAACATAGAATATTCTCACTCATATGTAGGATTTAAGTAAAATAAAAGATAGTATAATAAAAACACCCAGAAACAATAAAGATGAGAGCTGGAAGGACCAGCTCATGATAATAAGCTGATCGCAAAATGATAAGTGAAGTTAAAGAAATAACTATACTAACAGTTACAGACAAGGATAGAGAGATAAATACAATACAATGCCTGTCTTGAAGTCAGGCAGGGGGTGGGGGGAGGTAGGAAATGGGGGGCCGACAGTGGTGGGAAAGTTGCACTGGTGAAGGGGGCATGTGCATTTTGTGGCTGAAACCAATGACAGACATGTTTGTAACCATTGTGCTCAAATAAAGGAATTATTTTTTAAAATTTGGAGGTTTGGCAGTTTGCTCAGTTTACGTTTCAGAACTGGGCTGCTTTTGTGGGAGGGTTAGGGTATTATATTGAACTGCTGTAGTTTATACAAAAAAGGGAATCTAGCACCACTTTCTAGGAATGCCACAGAGGGATCAGTCAGAACCAGTTAACCTGGGAAGTATAGGCAGCCATTATTTACTTCTGGAGCATAATAGAAGAGCCAGTCCACTTTTCTGCTCGGAAGCAGGTAGATCCCTTATTTCTTTTGGTTCCAGGAGTTCCAAGGATTCATACTATTAGGCAAGTGCTCTGCCCCTGAACTAAGTATGTTCCCAGCTATTCTCTATTGCTTTTATCTAGATTAGAATCTTCTTTCTCATTACATTTCCATAGTTAATTCTGGTTCTAATACTTGTACTTCTCTTCTGTTGATCTGGAGCTAATCTGAAACTGTTAAAGTATCAAATCAGTAGTAATAGTTTCTTCATTTTTAAAATTTCTTGATCTGCTAACACCATGCACAAAGATCAAATCAAAATGGATTAAAGACCTTGATATCAGGCTTGAAACTATAGGCAAAAGACTCTGTGACATCTTCAAGGAAGAAACACCACTGTCCAAACAAGTTGAAGCAGAGATAAACAAATAGGACTACATTAAACTGAGAGACTTATGCACTTCAAAGGACACAGTTACTAGGATACAAAGGCCACCCACGGATACTACACTTGATCTTGGCCAAAAGACTGAGAAGCAATAGGCCACCCACGGAATGGGAGTATTCCATTGGGTATTCACCCGATATCCATCAGATAAAAGGCTAATATCTAAGACATACAAGGTACTGGTAGAACTTAACAAGAAATAACATCTAACCTCATCAAAAAATGGGGAGAAGAGTTGAACAGACATTTCCTCAAAGAAGGAATATAGATAGCCAAAAGGCTCCATATAATTGGTCATCAGGAAGATGCAAATCAAAATAACAATGAGATATCATGTCATGCCACAGAGACCGGCACACATTACAAAGAACAAGAACAACCAGTGCTGGTGTAGATCTGAAGAAAAAGGAACTCTCATTTCACTGCTGGTAGGAATACCATTTAGTCCAGCCTTTCTGGAAAACAATATGAAGGTACTCCAAAACTGGAACTTGAGCTCCCATATAATTCAGCAATACCATTCCTAGGGATATACCTTAGAAACAGAAAAACACAATTCAAAAATGCCCTTTGCACTCTTATGTCCATTGCAGTGCTATTTATAATAGCCAAAATCTGGAAATAACTTAGAGGCCTGACAACAGATGAGTAACTAAAAAGGCTGTAGTACATCTACACAATGGAATACTACACAGCTGTTAGGAAAAAATGAAGTCATGAAATTTGCTTATACATGAATGGACATTCTAAAGACTAATATGCTGAGGGAAATGAATCAGAAGGAAAGAGACAGACACAAAATATTCTCACTCATCTGTGGGATATAAGAAAAATAAAAGACAGGATGGTAATAATACCCAGAGACAATAGAGATGAGGGTAGGAAGGATCAGCTCAGGATATGAAGCTTACCACAAGAAGTGCTGAGCATAGTTAGAACACTAACTACACTACCACAACAATGATAGTGATAGAAAGAAATAGAATGCCTGTCCTAGAAGACAGGCAGGGGGTGAGGGAAGAGGGAAATGGGGGACATCGGTGGCAGAAAAGTTACACTGATGAAGGGCAGTGTACATTTGATGACTGAAACCTAACTACAAACATTTTTTAAATCACAGTGCTTAAATAATGTTTAAAAACTGAAAAAGAAAAGAGAAATAAATTTTTTTGGTCTTTCTGGGGTGGTGGGGAACACACAATGATGCTCAGGGGTGATTACTGGTTCTGCTCTCAGGAATCACTCCTGAAAGTGATCAGAGGACAATATGGGGTACCAGGGATTGAACCCAGGTTGACAGTGTGCATGGCAAGCACCTTTCCTGCTGTCCTGTCTCTCCAGCCCCAACCGCAGGCTTTATGTGTTGGGGGAAGAGAGGCAACAAAGTTCTAAGAAGCATTTCTGAATTTTTTCCTGTTATCATCTCCTCTGCAAAAAGGGAAGATAGTTGGTTAGTTGTTTATTTGTTGATTTTTTTGCACCCGCCTCCTCATTTGTGCACTGGAGATGCCAAGGGTGTTTCCAGAGTCACTCTGAGATAAGATATGGTTAGCCCACAGAAGTGACTGTCCTGGTATCTGTGATATGTGAGTTGCCCTTGGTGATAGGGCAGAAGGGCTATGGGCAGCCTGCAGGTGGCCGGGAGGTTCCCACCCACTAGGCACTGGGTGAGGCTCCAGGTGAGAAAGGAGAGACTGGCCTAGCTGCCTGTGCTGGCTCAGTACGGATTAGGACCAGGAGAGCAGGAAGAGGTGCCATCTGTGCTCTTTGGGGCTGCAGGGTTAGTCCTGGTACCTACAACAGAAAGCAAACACTGCTCAGCACTGGCTGCTGGCAGGGTCTTCTGAGAATCTTCCTTCCCAGCCTAAATGCCTTTACCTTAACCCTTGGGTTGAATAGAAGAGAATGCTCAGCAATTTTTCCTTGATGTGTTTGGTTTTGGTTTTCATTGACCACACCCAGCAGTGCTCAAAGCCTACTCCCTGCTCTGATTCAGGGATCATTCCTGGAGGCAGACCCGTTGGAGTGCCAGTAATCAAACCTGGGTCAAGGCAAACATCCTACCCATTGTACTATCTCTTTGGCCCCAATGATTTTTTTATTGTGAAGATATATTTCTTTTTTTGTTTGTTTGTTTTTTGTTTTTTGGGCCACACCCAGTGACGCTCAGGGGTTACTCCTGGCTATGCGCTCAGAAGTCGCTCCTGGCAGGCACGGGGGACCATATGGGAACCGGGGAATCGAACCGTGGTTCATCCTAGGCTAGCTCAGGCAAGGCAGCAGGCACCTTACCTCCTGTGCCACCTCCCGGCTCCTGTGAAGATACATTTCTAATATGTCTATCCAGAGTACCTAATGTGTTGTGATGATTTGACCTCTATAAGAGGTCAAGAGCTAAGACTTCCTTTTCTTTTTTTTTATTAAATTTTTTTTATTTTTAATTATGAGAACCTTAAAGATGCAAAGAAAGAGGAAAAGGTAAAGTTACAGTGGGAGGACAATTACCCATAAACAGAATTCTCAGAAGTCCCCTTGCTGATATCTTAACATTGAACTTTCAGACAAAGAATATTAAGAAAAATAAAACAGAATCCATGTTCAATTACTTTGTCCTTCAAGTCCCCAGATTGTAATACATATTTATTAGCAGCACGTCAAGCAATCTAAAGCCATAAAACTTATGTAACTCCTTAAACATTGAAGGCATACTACTTTTTTTAGATTTCCATGCACATGCATATTAGTAAAGTTAACCTCAAAAGTGGGTTTTTCCTTTTAAGGATAAGAGTCAAAGGAGCACAGTAAAGATGGTGTTAGAGTGGCAATAATTGTTTGCATAGGCCCACCAAAATTTGGGAGACATGGAAAGGAAAAACCTTGGCCTAAATACAAGGAGACCCTATCCCTGAAGTTTCCTGGGATAAGACCAACTCTAAGCTCCAGGCAAAATGGTTTGCCCAATCCAAGTCGTTGTCTGTAGTGCCAACACACTTTTATTTTTCACACAGTCTCTGTTATTGGTATCATGTTTCTGTATTAAAGATCCTGGAATCTGCATATCCTACATTGAAGTCAGGGTGTGGAGCATCCTCTAGTTTCATTTCACAATTAAAGGGCAATGCAGAAAGCTCTGTCCAGTATGCAGGTCATTGATGTTCTTAAGTCTTCTCAGTGTTAAGGGAAGTCTCTTTTGAGTAGATCGATGTCAGAGCAGTGGTAGGATCTTCCCTGGTAGAGTATTGCTTCTAGGTGTTGTTATAAAAAACTTTGGATGTGGGGACCGGGCGGTGGCGCTGGAGGTAAGGTGCCGGCGCTAACCTAGGATGGACCACGGTTCGATTCCCCCGGTTCCCCATATGGTCCCCCGTGTCTGCCAGGAGCGACTTCTGAGCGAATAGCCAGAAGTAACCCCTGAGTGTCACCGGGTGTGACCCCCCCCCCCAAAAAAAAAAAACAAAAAACCTTGGATATTTCACAGATAGCTTCCCTGGTTCAGGGATGAATGGAGAATGCCCATTCTTCTGAGGCCTGTGCCAGGTCATTATGTCAATGTTCAGGGTGTAAGGTCCCATTGCACTACAAGATTTGTGTGTTCCAATCTCTATTAGATAAAGATTTATTTGTGTGTATAGTATTTCCCATTTTAAAGTGCCTCTGCAGACAAGGAACAATGCCACATGGCGTTGTAGGTCCATATGGGGGATGCAAGAACAAGTGTAAAACTCCCATGACATGGTTAAACATAAGGATTAAACTGAGGGACTCTTTCATCGAATATTTCTTATTGAAAAGTTCACAGAGAGAAGAAAAGATAAAAAGTGAGGAAAATCTTCACTGTTTAAGAGAATATTTAGTAAGAGTTAGCTGTCAAGGTAAATAGATATATAAAATATTCAAAACCATGCGTGTCCATTTTATGCCTTTTGAAATAGTTGGGGGTTGTTAAATCCAGTGCACCACGTTGGTGTGTGATTAGGACTGTGCAGTACTGAAGTTAAAAAGGGTAAATGGGGGGTACTGATGGTTGGGGGTGATAGAGTTAAAAAGTGAAAATGAGCTTTACAGGAGTGTGCGAAAGGGCAGAATACCAGATAAACATTCTACATATACAAAACATAACTTAAGGATAGGATATATTATTAATATATAGTGTGTGCACAGGGGCTATTGCCCCCGTGCAGTTTTGAACATGTAGACTAGTAAGAAATTGCCAGAGACTGCCTTAGTAAAAATGAGCAGCTCTCAGCACCCCAAAATTTGGACCCACCATTTCTGGCCGCCAGGGCTGGGTTCTACCCAGCATGGGGTCTGGGGAAACCCCAATGTTGAAGGCTTTCTTCTTAGATTGGGTATGCTGGGAGTCTTGGTATGCCCCCAGTCGCCCTGCCCCCCCCCACCCCCGGCCTCCAGACCTTCCCTGGGACCCAGCCCAGGTGGCCTGAAAAGGTGGGTGTCAGGTGGTCCCTCCTAGAGGGGATCCCAAGCTTTCCCCGCCCTTCCCCCTGTGAAGA
>PVKC010042645.1:0-11919 GCA_004027635.1 Crocidura indochinensis | reverse complement strand
CCCCAAGCCAGGAGCAATTTCTGAGCCCCATAGCCACAAATAACCCCTGAACGTCAACAGGTGTGGCCCAAAAGCAAAAACAAAAAGTTACGTTTGTAAGGTAATTGAAAGAAATCTCAAAGCAAATCCACACATGAGAGGTGGGGCCCGGGAGATAGCATGGAGGTAAGGCGTTTGCCTTTCATGCAAAAGGTCATCGGTTCGAATCCCGGTGCCCCATATGGTCCCCCGTGCCTGCCAGGAGCAATTTCTGAGCATGGAGTCAGGAGTAACCCCTGAGCACTGCCAGGTGTGACTCAAAAACTAAACATGAGAGGAATATTGAGAGCTTCAGTTGGAGAAATCTTGTTATGGGACTATAGGTTTTGATTCAGTTGTGTTGTGTAATGTTTTCATATTGTTTATAAATTGATTCATTCTTTACATAATTTGTTCTGTGTGGACTGCATAACAATAAATTGGCATAATTGCTAGATACATTTATATGAACAAAATTAGGATAAGGTTCATATTCTTGCCCTGTTTTGTTTTTCTGGGGTCAATGCCTTATTTCATTAGAAATAATCTCTTTTATACAGTTACCCATTTTTAGTTCGTTAATGCTCATTTTTAACAAGATTCAGTATAATCCTAAATAAATAAATCAGCAGGTGCTTAATAATTACTCTCCCATGCTTAATCCTGAAAAATGTTTAAAATGTTCTAAAATAGTATTTCCCAGAGCTGGAGAAAAAAAATTAGTCATTCAGATGCACTAGGAAAATGTATGTGAGAAGGATAGGAGAAGAGATAGAGACAGAAGGGTAGAGATGGAGGAAAAGAAGGCTTCAAACAAAAACTAGCTGTTTTTCTTTATGAAGACCCATAGAAGTATGTAAAATGTTAACACAGTTTTGCTGTATATATTTTTCCCTCCTGGTATATCGTAAGCATATTTATCCCTACCTTGTATGTGTCTATATGCCAGTCTAGAAAAATAGGTACCTTCTTTAACAGCTCATGTTTAATTCCTATTGACTGAAGAATACATCAGTTGAATGATATTGCTCCAACATTTCAATATCTGAAGTGTCAAATGGCCCAAGTTCTTCCATTGCCTGAGATGTGTCTCTTTCCAGTTCCAGAGCCCCTAACTCACTGAAACTGAGTATCTAACAATGATCATGTCTTTGGCTAGGGCAACCCAAGTAAGAGTTTATGTTCTTCTGTTTGATGCAAAATATTTTTCCTGTGATTTTACTTCATTAAAAGGTAAACTCTGTGCCCCTCAAGAATATAACTTCCAATCTAACATTGGTATTTGAGTCATCCAGCATCGCAAAAACATTGTGCAGGGGACTTAGGCACAGTAAGAGCTAAGTACATGAAAGCTATTATTATTAATGCAGCATTATTATTTTGTATAATATGTAGATATGTTAAACTCATTATATGCAATGCAGGTTTTGTGAACATTTGAATGTGCATAATACTTTCATAAATTAAACAGCTTTCAAGGACCATAGTGCAGTTAGTGCTCTAAAAAACCAATGCTGATACTTTTGCAGCATGGAAATTGATTATTGCCTACAAAAGCGATTATAATCCCTGCACCATTAAGCTATATATTTTTCTTGTTACTTGTGTATTAGAAAAATGGGACTGTCACAGAATTGTGAAAGGCCACACATATGTAGTGTATACCTTTGAAAATGGAAAGAGGGTCAGTGGTCACCTTTAAATGTGTAGATGAGATGAGATTCCTTGGAATTCCAGATAACAAGCAATGCATTTGGAAGTTATTTTCCTTTGTGAAAATCTCAATATTCCACACCAGGTTTATTGTTGAGGCATTTATTGAAGAAAATGGTCCAAAGTCCTGTGCCCTAGATTTCCATGCTCTGAAGTTTGCAAAGGTCTGTACAAGCATGTTATACACGGATGACATTTTCATCTTGAAAATGTATTGTCTCCATAACTGAATACATGCCACAAGGCATAACAGCAGACTCAGAATGTACATTCAAATATCCTAGAGTTATTATATTAGAAGTTATCAGAATGTGCTGTTCAAAACAACAAAAAAATTCATCAAAATGTCCTGTTTTAGCATTGCTAGCTACAACAGGACACACCAGACTGCAGAAGTCATTAGTTACTTATTAAATAAGAACAGTGGTGACAGAGTTTTACAATATCAAATTAGCCTAAGAGAGCTTCCAGCAAAAAGGAAAAACCTGAGTGCAAATTGGGTTGTAGACACAGCAGGGGACTGTCTAGGAACGGTGGAAATGACAGAAATTTGATACTCCATGGCTTGAAGGGTTAGTCTGGTTTGTTCTCCTCTCTGTGACCTGTATTCATAATATGAGGTGCTAGCAGGGAAATTAAGGACCCCTAGGGCCTTAAACCTGGTCCAGAAAAATCCTCCACCATCTGGCATTGTCTTGCCTACTGAAAAGCTGAAGAGGCACCCAGCCTTGACCACGAGTAAAAGCCATTCGGGAAAGTCCAGATAATGTTGATTATACCAGACGAATCTATGGACATTTTCAATGGAAGTAATCACAAATATTTATCATCTATTACCCCTCACCATGATAATTCAAATTTTACTGTCTGATCAGATCCATAGTTTCTGTCTGATTTAGAGATACTGCAGACTCTTTCTCTGTTAGAGAAACATGTATATATGATCACTGTGAAGTTACAAAGCCAAAATTCAGTTTCCAAAAGAAATTTTGGTAAATATATCATAGGCAGCCTCCCCTCTAGCTGAGTATCAACTCAACTCAAGACGACACATATAGAACATGTTCAGTGTTTCTTGCATCTTACCATTCCTCATTTCCTCACTAGAGGAAAATATCAATGTCTGTCTATTGGCATCAAGTTGAGTCTGACATGAAAAATAATGAAGGAAAACCAGAAACAAAAGAGATAATGTCAGGTCCATAATCTCCCTATCTGTTGATAAATCTTCCAACTTGGAATATCATTGTATGACAAATCCATTCCCAGGTTTCCAAGTGCCCTCTAAGAAGCTATCTTTCAAAACCCCTCAGCTGCATAAGGTGTTCCTTTTATGGGTCTAAGTTACAAAAATGAAGGTTGTTTATTCTCAAATGATCGTGTAGTCAACTCTTCACCATTAATCGGCATGACCCTGGGTGTATCTGCTTTTGTATATCCTTGACACTTATCTGCTACGAAGATGAATTAGTTATTTATGTAGCAATCAGCTTTCTTGGTTTAGTCAAAGTGCATCCATTCCTCTTCAGACCTCTTTAACAGGGAATGCATTTTTGAGCTAATGCACAGTGTACTACCACTCTGGAGATGCCAGACACCTAAATATTTTGTATTCACTAATGAAAAACTTCTTTCTAAAGTAAGAGGGATTGAAGGGAAAACGAAAAAGAAAGGGGGGCTGAGGAAAGTCAATAAAGTCCTAGGGATTCAATTAAGAGTTTAGGTATCTTCTAGTGTGTATTAGCTCCAGCTTTGACTTATGGAGCTGAGGTCAGCAAGTGGTCAGTGTGGAGTCATGTGATGGGACTAGGAGGAATTGTTTCTGGGAGCAATTACCTTTTCGAAACAGAGTGAATGCCTAGCCTTCTAAATGGATAAGAAGGGATTGTTGGTCCAATGACAGGAAAATCATAGTTCTAGGAAAAGGATAAATTTCTCTACAACCTTCTAGCCAACATGAGAGACTCTTCTACAAATGCCTGACATATCTCACTTGCCATTAAAATCCTTTCAAATCTCCTTTTCTTTTCTTTCCCACATCCAAACTTATTTTCATCCTTAGAAGAAAAAACAAAAAGATCATGCAGTTGTCTCTCCTGAATGACAAAAAAACAGGATGGAAAAAAGACCACACAGTTGTCTCTCCTGAATTAAAATCAAACATAATCTGAGGCAATCAGAATTTGTATTTAGTAATATAATTTGAAACAGAATCTTGTTTTTGATGCAATCCCTGTTTGCTTAGAAAAGAACAATTATTTTCAAGATTTTTTTGATATCAGGATGTTTCCCAGCCATTGGCTACCTGCCAGGATGTGCACAGGAGAAAGCTGCAAATATCAGAGCTGATATGTTAGCAGTAATGCAATGGAGATTACGAAGGAAAATTACATTTTAGCAACCCCATTGCTGTAGCTTCCTACCCAAGTCTTCTGGCTAACTGTGTATCCCATCAACACATAACCATGTAGGAAATTAGTGTTTAGTAAGCACCTACTGGAGAGCAGTCAGCACTCTTGATTCAAGGCACATGATAGCAGATAAAATGACCAATCTATTGTAGTACTGGAGAGATAGCTCAAAAGTCTAGAGCTTATGTTCAAGCTTCCAAACTCACCAAACTGGAAAGCCAGGTATCATT
Organism: Crocidura indochinensis; assembly: GCA_004027635.1. Classification (NCBI taxonomy): domain Eukaryota; kingdom Metazoa; phylum Chordata; class Mammalia; order Eulipotyphla; family Soricidae; genus Crocidura; species Crocidura indochinensis. The sequence continues at coordinate 7,547 of PVKC010042645.1, read as the reverse complement.
GAAGTGGTCTCATGTATCCCTGAGATCTAAACTATCAACCCCAGTGCCTATTGAAAAAAAGAGTCTTTTGGGCTTGAGAGATAGTTTGCCTTGCTCGTCACCATGCTAATCCCCATCCTCAGCACCACATATGGTTGCCTAATCACTGCCCTGAGAAATACTGGATCTGATGTATCCCTCCCCCAAAGTGAATATTTTCAAGTTCTGTTAATTGACAAGGTTCATGACATGTTTTGGTTTGTTATTTTTTTCCTTCATAAATTTTTCTTCTTGAGTCATCTAGGTTGTAAGAGAGAGGCTGATTAGGCTTCACTCAGTGATTTATTTTTAAATACTTCTGATGTGCTAGTGAATAGAATGGACACTGCCATTACATACATAAAACCACAATCATGGGAATGGAGAAGAAGATGCCTGCTGAAGAATTTATGGGAATAAGAGTATTCTGAGGTAATCCGCTCCTGTGAGCATGTGTCAACCACATCCTCTGTTGATATATTAGTTGGAAATAAAATGGTATATAGTCATACGGTCACATAGACGAAGTTCAGGTAGAAAATGCTGAAAAAGAAAGAAGAGGGTTATATGCATGTAGACAAAAATTGTTGCATGAAAGAAACGGATTTTTGTTTTATTTTGTTTTGGGGCTACATTTGGTTTTATCCACATGAAGTCTTACCCCAGCTCTCACTAATCAACTCTGACTGGTAAAATTATGATAGGAAGAAAGTACACACAGTATAGTTGGGTTATTTCCTAAAAGAGTTTGAGGATTGCTGGGGGCCGGGCGGTGGCGCTGGAGGTAAGGTGCCTGCCTTGCCTTGTGCTAACCTAGGACGGACCACAGTTCGATCCCCCGGTTCCCCATATGGTCCCCCGTGCCTGCCAGGAGTGGCTTCTGAGCGAATAGCAAGGAGTAACCCCTGAGCGTCACCGGGTGTGGCCCAAAAATAAAAAAAAAATAAAAAAAGAGGTTGAGGATTGCTACTCAAGCAATTGATTATGAAGTCTATCTTTTCTCAGGACTTGCCATTCTTTGCATATCCAGCTTCCTTATACACTCTGCTACTTCACTTTTAAGGGAATTGGCAACAAAGATGAAAATGGAATTCTCAAGAAAACTTCTAATAGGAAGGTTGAAGGATCAAAGAAACTGTTCAGAAAAAAAGGAATTAGAAAAAGAGTGCAGAGAGCAAAAGAAAACTTCATCAGAATCTCTAATGCACCCACAGGTATACTGAAAAAAATATAAAAGAAGACAATGCAGTCAAAAAGTCAGAGTGAGTACTATAAAAAGGAACACTAATTGAATAAATAATCTTGGAAATAGAGATGGTGGAAGATATTAAAACTTCACATAACTGTTAAAAGATAAAGACAACTTCCTTAGAAAATGGAATAAAAGTCAGAGTTGAGTTTATGAAAGAGGAAATAGAATTAAATTACAGCATCAGTTTAAGACTAATAGGAATTCCATAAACCAAAGAATTGAGAAAATAGAGGAAAATTATCCAAAACTTAAAAAAGTCCAACTTGAAGGAGTTTCAAAGCATCCAAATATATCATGGTGAGAAATTATAAAAGAACCGCCTACATAGTAAAAATCAGCACATGAGGAATGAAGGTAATAACCAAAAATACCAGAAAGAGAAAAATCAGGAATGAGAATAGCACCGTCGTTCTTAGCAGCATTGTTGGATTCCTGAGCACAATGAAGTAACACTCACAATTCTCAATCTAAATGATTGTCCACTAGAATTTTGTGCCCCCACCCTCTGAAAAAAAACAGCTAGAGAGTAGTTTGTTGTACTACAATAAAATTACAAAGAAATGATAGGGTAAAATACTGGAAGTAAGCAAGTTTGTGAAGCAGTTTGAGTATGAAGCCTGCTAAGGTTTGTTGTTTCATGAGTACTGTATCTGAGTTGAAGAGTTAGCATAAGGTTAATGCACTTGCATTGCATGTTGCTAACTCAGTTTTGATCTTCAGTACCACATATGGTGTTCTGAGCACTGTTAGGGTTGATAACTGAGCATAGAAAGAGAAGTTCATACTGAGTACATAGGTGTGGCCCGAAAGCTAAATATTATCTTTCCATTCATCCATCCATCCATCCATCCATCCATCCATCCATCCATCCATCTATCAACTATCCATCCAACTATGAACTACCTGTCTATCAATCAATCTATCTATCATTGTCTATCTATCGATCTATCGTCATCATCTTTCTATTTAGAAAAGTTTGGATTTATTCAGCCATGTTTTTAGAACCTCTTTCATTCTAAGTTCACATGTATATTGTCCCTGGATCCCACTGAATTTAGACTTACCTATGTGAGTTCTTCAGTCAGAAAATTTATTTATGTATTTATTTATTTATTTATTTTGGTTTTTGGGTCACACCCAACAGTGCTCAGGGGTTACTCCTGGCTCCATGCTCAGAAATTGCTCCTGGCAGGCATGGGGGACCATATGGGGAACCGGGATTTGAACCAATGACCTTTTGCATGAAAGGTAAATGCCTTACCTCCATGCTATTTCCTGGGCCTCCAGTCAGAAAATTTAAAAAGAAGTGGCATATCTTACTTCTCTGTAAAATCATTAAAAATTGGTGTACATCTTGGCATGATAACTTGACTTAGATTCCAGTTGATTCAACATTGACTATTCACCCCTAAACCAAGGAAGCAAACATGGTTTCCCACACTAGCACTGGGAACATAAATTCTACCAAGGAAGGCCCTACTGCTGCCATGGCACTGACTTACTCGAAAAAACAACTCTTATATCACCCTGACAACCAGGCAACAGCAATAGTCTGCTTTTCGGACATGATTCTCTGCAATGTTAACTGATGAAGAGACGGAACCAGAAGACACTACATACCACCCGGTCTTCGACACAGGATCTTTATAGAAACCAGGATCTATAACTACAGAAACCTGACAGCAACAACTGTGAGACTGAAGAGCTGACCACTGTGAACGACTAGGAGGTTGGACAACTGAGCATGCCTGGAGGTTTGAGTTGGTCTTATGCAAAAGTGCTTCAGGTTTAAGATCTCCCTGTTTTTTGTGCTACAGGTGATTATTTCCACTTTCTTCCATATTTTGCTGTGCCTATGAAAATGACAATTGCCACACATACACACACACACACACACTTATATTTTTAGTGTATTTGCCATCTCCAGTGGAAAATAAATAGGAGCATACTAAACCTTTGGCTTTTGCATGAATGACTTTATTAGTGTTACAATAATTTTCACGAATGTAACTGCTAATGAACTCTCTTCCCTTCTTTTTCCATTTTTTAATTCTCTATTCTCTTTCTATGTCTTAATTACTTTACTGTATGCCATCCTGAAACAAATGTATTATGATTAGTTATGTTTACAATGTAATACGTTTTCTTTAAATAAATAATTTTAAAAAGTGGTGTACATGGGCTGAAGTGATAGCACAGCAGATAGAGCATTTGCCTTGTACATGGGGTTTGATCTCCAGCATCCCGTATGATCCAAGTCTGAGTATTCCTGATCTCAGAGATAGGAGTAACTTCTGAACCTTGCTGGCTGTCCTATAAATAAATAAATAACAAATTATAATTATATAAAATAATAAATAAATAAACAGTAGTGCATAATACTTCATACTACCTTTTTAATAATTAAACCTGGCAGTCTTTTATTCTATGAAGGATAAAGGTGATCATAGCTTGTAACTAATAACATGTGAGTAGAAGTAAATCTTGCTCAGGATCGTAAGACTTTTGTGATCCTTCCAAGAAAAACATAGCCATCCTGATGAATATCATGAATATCTTGTGTTGCCTGAATTCTTGTATTAAATATGCTAATTTATTTATCTGTTTGTATGATTTAAAAGAAAGAGAAGGATGGAGCAAGAGAGAGTACAGAAGGTAGGGTGATTGCCTTGTACCCTGCCAAACCAGGTTTGATGTCTGGTACCCCATATGTCCCCCCAGGTCCCACCAAGAGTGATCTAGGAGTAAGTTCCAAGTGCCACCAGCTATGGCCAAAAGCAAATTAACAATAAAGAAATCAAGAGGAGAATTACAATGTCCCAGGAAAAAAGACAAAATAGAAGATACAGATGAGTGACAAGAGTAGCTAAGGATTACAGGCTAATACAAGATTGAAGGGGGAAAAAAAGAAGAGAATGAACTAAAATGTAATGTAGGTACATGTGTGATCATTGGTCTAGCCAAAGATATTTTTCCCACAGAACTCCTGTTTTCTTTTCTGTGAAATGAGGAGTACTCTATAAACAGTTATTTTGGTGGGAAATTCAGCTGAGAAAATAAAAGTCACTTTATTCAGTCCATAATATGAATTAAAACTGCTTAGTTTACATTATAAGCATATATATTTAATGAACGTCAAATAACTAATATGAAAAATGTCAGCCTTTGGCTACCAATCAAAAAATTTCTAAGAGCTAATACTGGAAGTGCTAGAAATTTCAAAAACATTTAGAAAGATGTGCCCAAGAATCACATTTTGAGTAAAGTGCATGCTTCAAAACTTGTTGCAAATGCTTTATGCAAAAACCCAAATCACAGAAACTGTCTTCAGGGACTCAGTCATTGCTCTTGCGCTACTCTGATACCCTGTGAATGCCTCTAAGAGGCAGATACTCAAAGGCCAGAATACACCAGAAATTGAATCCTGGGAAATGTAGTTTTGTGCACAATACAATGACCTCTGGAAGTGGGATTAGTGAGGACAGCATGTGAATTACAAAGCAATCCATGTGACAAATATTTGGGAAGCAGTTGTCATTGGTGGCAGCACCTCATGTTCTAAAAGACCTTTTCATGTTTTGATAGGTTCTTTCAGTGTGGCTCCAGCTGTGGCAGTTTTGAATTCCCTTCTCTATCTAAACTACACCTCCCAGCCTGCTGTGATGTTAGGCTGTCTACTTGTTAGGTCTTTCAATCATCTATGCCAAACATGAAAGAACCATCTGAAACAATTATGAGGGCAGAGACAGGATACAAAGCATCTAATTTTTCCAGGTAGGAATTAGAGTAGAAGCACTGCTCTCATGCTCTGCAGACATAATGCACTTTTCATTTGAAATCTTCCTGCAGCAGGTGAGGTAGTGATTTCCTTTAGAAATCTGGGTCCATTTAAGTTACCCTGGGATTATTCCTGCAACCTATACTAAGAATCTGTCCTTTAGCTTTCCTGACAGTTTAAAACCCACTGTTAGACTGAACAGTGCTTGTGTCTGCTTAAATTAGAAGAATATTTGCTGACCAATGCTGTGTGACAAAGGAGATTTCTGATGCTTTAGAAACTTTCCTCCTGGGATTGAAAGAATTGATTAGGAAGGTGTAGAGAGAGATCTTGGAGAGCAAATAATGTCTTGAGCTATTCTGTTGTAAGTGATCCCAATCTCTCCATGTTCTACCCTGACAAGTTCTTAGCAGGTCAGGTCACAACGTAGAAGAGGAAAATGTGTAAATTAACCCAGAGTTTTCTTGATTGTAAAGTTGAGAGAATTGGAGAATCGAAGAGTTGATCTATGATACAAGACCAACAAGTGACAGAAATGGGAATTGGGCTATTGTTCATAAAGGTGCGCATGTCACAAAAGTACATCAGTCTCCAGAGAAGTGATTCTCACCATTACAACTCCTGTCCTTCACTTGAGAACCAATGAAACCACTCCAAAAAAAAGAGTACTTTATTGGATCAATTAAACAAATCTCATTGGCAAAGCAATGCTTTACATGTACAAATACTAAGACTTTTAATGTGGCTCAAATTCCTTTGTTACTCAAATGTTCAGTGACTTCTGTCTATATTAATGAGTTGCAGGAACCAGTAAAAATTTCTCAGCTCATTCTATCCAAGCAGTGTCAGTGGAAGTAGTATGTCATTGTTTAGATAGTTGTTAATGGAAAATGTAATTGGGCTGCTAGGTTAAGAAAACCCAAAACTAATACCCACAAAAATAATCAAATAAGCAAAAGAAAAAATGGTATTTTGCATTATCACTTCTTCATTGTGTTTGAATTTACTAGGGGTTAGAGAGATAGCATGGAGGTAAGGCATTTGCCTTTCATGCAGAAGAATGATGGTTCGAATCCCGGTATCCCATATGGTCCCCTGTGTCTGTCAGGGGAGATTTCTGAGCATAGAGCCAGAAGTAACCCCTGAGTGCTGCCAGGTGTGACCCAAAAACAAAACAAACAAACAAAAAAATAACTATTCCTTGGTCCTGGAGAGATAGCACAGCGGCGTTTGCCTTGCAAGCAGCTGATCTAGGACCAAAGGTAGTTGGTTCGAATCCCAGTGTCCCATATGGTCCCCCATGCCTGCCAGGAGCTATTTCTGAGCAGACAGCCAGGAGTAAACCCCACACCACTGGGTGTGACCCAAAAACCAAAAACCAAAAATAAAATAAAATATAGATGTTACAAATGTAGAATTGATTTATGTTTTCTTCATGCTTATATTTCACTCTTCCTAATATCTCTGAATTTCCTCCATTTATGTGTTCATAAATATTACTGGTTGGGTATTTCTAAGTGAGAAGGACATACCAGTAACCAGAACACAAAAGGTCATTGCTCTCGATAAAATTTTAATTTTTCTGTGATAAACTTACATGTAAGTGTATGGGTCTGAAGATATAGAGCAGAATTAAAGCACATATCTTACGTGTAGCTGATCCAGTTCTATTTCCTGCACCAAATGGTCCCACAAGCAAAGCTATGTTGGCCCTGGAGGTTTCCATAACACTGCTGAGACTACTGGGATATTTCCAACACTGCAGACCCCAGGTAGCATCACATCTTTGATTTTCAAATTGAACTATCCTTTAGGTTTGCTAAGGATCTCCAGGATGTGGGTAGGGTCTCCTGAAAACCACTCGAAAAATTGGAAAACACTCCTGAAAAAAAAAAGAGCTAATCAAAAAACTAGAGCGGTAACACTGTGATTAGGAGTACAGACTTTGCATGCCTACAACCTGGTTCTACCCCCAATATTTTATGCCCTCCCTTCTCTGACACTAGTGCCAACAATAACAGGTACTCTGTTGTTCTGAGTCGTCTCTGGCCATACCCATTGAACCTTCTACCAGTTAGCAAGAGTTGATAGAAGTCCTCATCCCCTGAAAACAGCTTGGAACTCTGAACTGCTCTTAAAAAAAATCTTTAAATACTAAAGTGTCGCAAATTGCAATAGAAGTACAAAAGACCAAATGGGAGTATGATACTTTAGATCTAGTAATTTTAGAAAGCCCTTTATAGGGGCCCGGGAGATAGCATGGAGGAAAGGCGTTTGCCTTTCATGCAAAAGGTCATTGGTTTGAATCCCAGTGCCTCATATGGTCCCCCGTGCCTGCCAGGAGCAATTTCTGAGCATGGAGCCAGGAGTAACCCCTGAACACTTGAGCACTGCCGGGTGAGACCAAAAAAACCAAAAACCAAAAAAAAAAAAAAAAAAAAAAAAAAAAAAAAAAAAAAAAAAAAAAAAAAAAAAAAAAAAAAAAAAAAAAAAAAAAAA
>PVKC010042644.1:0-11906 GCA_004027635.1 Crocidura indochinensis | reverse complement strand
CAGAAATTGCTCCTGGCAGGCACAGGGGACCATATGGGGCACCGGGATTCGAACCGAGACCTTTTGCATGAAAGGCAAACGCCTTACCTCCATGCTATCTCCCGGGCCCCTCTGTCTTTTGTTTTTTGGGCCACACCTGGTGACGCTCAGGGGTTACTCCTGGCTATGCACTCAGAAATCGCTCCTGGTTTGGAGGACCATATAGGAAGCCCATGGAGGGATTGTCTTAGGTCGGCTGCTTAACAAGCTTTCAAATAATGTAGATTCCACTGGTCTAGGACTGTACTTAAGATAAACATTGTCCTACGACAAATGAATAGCTACATAGGGAGAAACATGTTAGTTATTTTTCTTATTTCTTGCTGGGGAGAGGGGTGGGGCACCCAGAGTGGGAGAGTGGGAATTAACAGGGCTGTGCTTAACAAGATAGGTTATGATGTGAGACAAATAACTCAATTTTCTGCTGACCAATGCTTTGTTGCTGAATGAAGTTTAATGGATAAATGTAGTTATTTAATATAACGGTCTATAAAATGAATTGCTTATTTCATTTGCAAATATTTCAAAATTTTCTAAAGAGGCCGGAGAGATAGTATAGCCTTGTAAGTGACTGATCCAGGACCCACGGTGGTTCTATTCTCAGCATCTCATATGGTATCCTGTACTTGCCAGGAGTGATTTCTGAGCACAGAGTCAGGAGTAACCCCTGAGCGCAGCCGGGTGTGACCCAAAAACAAAACAAACAAAAAAATCAAAATTTTCTAAAGTACATATGTTTAAGTGTCATGCAAACCTGGGATCATAAACTTGGGTTCCAGGGTCAGGGAGAATGCTCAGAGAGTCAGAGAGATTGCTTTGTGTACTTGAGTCTCCATATTTGAATTCCCAGAAATTCCACAAAGGATTGCTTGGGAGACACTCCCCCAAGCAAATAAAAACTTGGATTTCTATTTCTGAATTTTGTATAACACAAAATAATTAGAATACATTTGGCTTAAAAAAATCCATGCTGGGGCCCGGGATATAGCATGGAGGTAGAGCGTTTGCCTTTCATGCAAAAGGTCATCGGTTCGAATCCCGGTGCCCCATATGGTCCCCCGTGCCTGCCAGGAGCAATTTCTGAGCATGGAGCCAGGAGTAACCCCTGAGCACTGCCGGGTGTGACCCAAAAACCAAAAAAAAAAAAAAATCCATGCTAACATGGAGAAAAATTATGTATAGAGGAGCCAAAGACAGTATAGAGGTTAAGAGCACCTGCATATAGTGAATTCCAGTTTGATCCCAGTACCACGTATCATTGATGTATAGAGTAACCTGAGTACCACAGAGTGTGACTCCTGCTTCCTCCCCCAACAAAACAAACAAACAAACATAAAAGAGCTTTGTCTAAGACTGAAGTGCTTCATAGATACATTTTTTCAGGGATTAGAATTTAAATTCAAACACAAAATCTCCTAAATTTTTAATCTTTTAAAAGGCGATCTTTCCGAATAGAAAACACAACCATCACAGAAGTTTCCCTTCACTGCCCACTGTAGTCATAAATATACATGGCCTTAGTCTGTAATGAGTAAGAGACTGTCAGAATCTACCAGAATTATACGAAACTCTTTACACTCTGACTGTAAAGGAGCCCAGAACTCTATAGGCGTGCCAGTTCTGAAATCTTGTTTATCACATTTCCACTTGAACTTTTTTATTTCTCAGGGTTCCTACTTCTTAGTTGCAAGCTGAGTAGGTATACTTTTCCCCCACTAGGACTTACTGGGGATTCTGGAGTAAAAGGTATTTTTTTTTTGGGGGGGGGGAGGTACACTCGGTGACGCTAAGGGGTTACTCCTGGCTACGCGCTCAGAAATCGCTCCTGGCTTGGGGAGCAACTGTCCCATATGGGACACTGGTGGATCGAACCACGGTCCATCCTAGGCTAGCGCAGGCGAGGCAGACAGACGCCTTACCACTTGCTTCACAGCTCTGGCCCTGTAAGAAATATTTGAACTTTAAAGACATTGTTTTTATTTTTTTAATTTTATTTATTTATTTTTTGTTTTTGGGCCACACTTGGTGATGCTCAGGGGTTACTCCTGGCTATGTGCTCAGAAATCGCTCCTGGCGTGGGGGGACCATATGGGACACCAGGGAATTGACCAAGGTCCATCCTAGGATAGCATGTGCATGGCAGACACCTTACCCACTGCGCTACGGCTCTGGCCCCCATTGTTTTTATTTATTTATTTATTTATTTATTTATTTAGGTTTTTGGGCCACACTTGGTGACACTCAGGAGTTACTCCTGGCTATGCGCTCAGATGTTGCTCCTGGCTTGGAGGACCATATGGGAAAACGGGGGATCAAACCGCGGTCCGTCCTAGGTTAGCACAGGCAAGGCAGGCACCTTACCTCCAGCGCCACCACCCGGCTATTTTTTTTTTTGGGGGGGGGGATACTTTTTGTCTGGTTGTTTGTTTACTGATAGATTTCCAGATTGGCTTATGTAAGACTGAGCTGTTACTGGCTATAATGAAGGAGGATCTTACTCTTTTTCTAAGTTTGGGAGATAGCATGGTAGACAGGGATGTAACTCAGTTGTACATGGTAAGTACTACATGTGAGGCTCTGGGTTTGGTTCTGGGCATCCTTCCCCACTGTCACCATTCACCTTGCCCCCTAACCCTTAAAATAGATATTGTATGCTGTATTAGAAGGAGAAGTGCTTAGGGCAAAGGTTAGTATAACTAGTAAGGGAACTGCAATTCTGTTCACTTACAGGGTAATGTACTTTAAGTAATGTACCTTCCTGTCCATACTGTACAGCCTACTAACTCTAAAACAGTGAACCCTCTAAAAATTTCACTAACTTACATACAACTGCTTGAAACTATTGAGTAACAAAACTACAGGGTAAAGAAGAAATGTAAAATGAACCTCGTGATAAAAAAGGAGCAAAATCTGCGATAAACTGACAACAAGGGAATTCCTAATGTTGGTATATTAATATTATTGCTCAAATTTATATAAAGACCACATTTACTGACCTGGGGAATGCTGGGAAGTTGCAAGTGAGGTCATGGAATTAGAAAGGTTAAGGTTAGCAGTAATACTAAGCTGGCTCTGTACTGCAGGAGGATAAGGAGAGGTGGGTGTCAGGAGGGACTCCTCACTGGTTTCTTCATCAATTCCAGGCAAATACGTGTCAATCAAGGCATCAAGAAATTTAACAATAAGCTCAGCATAGTCTGGGATTTGTGTTTGCTGTAATGGAAAATAGGAAAATATTTTAGCTCCATTCTTCTTTCTTTCCTCCTTTTGTAAATTCCCTCTGAAGCCAAAAAATACTAATTCAATTTTAAGTGGGCATAGTTTACTATTTCTCTTCCTTTGTATGGTGGGTCATTAAAAAAAGGGGAGGGCATAAGCTGAATAATAATTATAGACTATCTTGAGATTTAAAACCTGAAGATTTCATTCAATGTAACCCAACTTCCAGATGCAATCTATATTTACTGAGGGCAATGTGTAAAGTACTGACTTTGATTTGAAGAAAATACAATAACTAGAAAGGGTGGTATCTAATCAGTTTTCCAACACAGAGCATCACAGTGCACCTGCCATTTAGATACTGAGGGGCTCACAGGGTTACTGGCAATCCAAGTACAAAAATTCCAGTATGGGGCCAGAAAGACAGTAGAGGGTTAAGGGTCCTCACACTTGGCTGACCTGGTTTGATCCCAGCACTGCATATGATTTCCCTGAGCAATGCCAGGCGTAACCCTTGAACAAAGAGCCAGGAGTAGCCCCTAAGTACCACTGGGTGTAATCTCAAAACCAATAGTTAAATAAAAAAATAAATTACTATATGCTTATTTCTGTGATTTCAGTTCTATATGTCAAATGATACTCAGAATATATCAACATATGTAAAGAAATAACCAAAAAATAAATGAAATATCCAATTAAAAATTTAGAACATGGTATAAATAATTCATATTGTTTTAGTATACCCTGTATCTACTGTGTTATATAATAGTGCACTAGAAACTATAGGGAAGGAATACAAATCCTGCCTTCAAGGAAACTCAATGTAGAGAGAAACTATATATTAAAAAAAAAATAAAAGAAATACTATAAATAGTACTAGATCAACTAATGCCAATCAAAGAGCAAACTGAATAAGAACAAATAAGGAGGGCTAGAGTGAAAGCATAGTATGTGGGGTGTTTGCCTTGCATAAAGCAAACCTGGGCTAGATCCCCAGCAGCATCCTATATGGTGCCCTGAGTCTGCCAGGAGTGAGTTCCGAGTGCAGTCAGGAGTAATGCCTGAGCACTGCCAGATATAGCCCCAAAGTGCACCCCCCTCAAAAAAAATACACACACACAAAAATCCAAAATGAGAATATACTCAAGGATGAATGAATTTAATCCAATAATCAAGTACAATGTACAAATGTACAAATGTTTTTGTAAAGTAGATTTTAAACATGGACACTCTTTTCTAGTCAAGATACTTCTCTGTATTTATTAACACCATCAAATACAAGAGACTGAGGGAAGAAGAGTTTACAGAGTTTCATCTCATTCTTCTGAAAAAAATCATGCATCAGATGCATCAGTTACTTTTATAAAAACAAAAAAATATAAATATATCGAAGGTGCTGCCTCTCAGAATTTAAGATAGAAAAATTTTTTTTCTTTGGGCCATAACTGACAGAACTCAGGGGTTATTCCTGGCTGTGCTCAGAAATTGCTCTCAGCAAGCAGGCTCAGGGAAATCATATGGGATGCCGGAATAGAGCCCAGGCCCGTCCCAGGTCGGTAGAGTGCAAGGCAAATGCCCTACTGCTGTGCTATTGCTCCGGCCCCTCAAGGTAAAAAAATTTTTTTTTTCTTTTTTTGGTTTTTGGGTCACACCCAGCAGCGCTCCAGGGTTACTTCTGGCTCTATGCTCAGAAATCACTCCTCGCAGGCTCTGGGGTTTGGGGGTGGGGATATGGGATGCCAAGATTCGAACTGCTGTCCTTTTGCATGCAAGGCAAACACCTTACCTCCATGCTATCTCTCTGGCACCAAGGTAAAAAATTTTAATGAAAAATATTACATGATTGTGAATCATCACTCTAGTTTCTAACATATTGTAAATTTTTACAGACTAAAACAATAAAATGATAAAAACTTTCATTCTGCTTATAGGGAAAATATCTTCTCTTACCTTTGAAAAGGGTCCTGCAAACCGCCATAGGCCATTAAAACCAAAACCTGTAACAAATTAAGTATTACAATAAGCCTGGTACTTAAAATTTTATCAGAAATCAAACTAGTTTTGTAGCAAGTGATATATAAAACCTAAACAAGCATTAAAAACAAATTTGTCCTAGAATGAATGTCAAAGCAGACTAAAATTCATTCTAAATAAAACTCAGCATAAAGTTTTTTTTGTTTCTTTTTCTTTCTTTTTTTTTTTTTTTTTTGGGTCACACCCAGCAGTGCTCAGGGATTACTCCTGGCTCTACACTCAGAGATGCCAGGATTCGAACCACTGTCCTTCTGCATTCAAGGCAAACACCTTACTTCCATTCTATCTCTCTGGCCCCAGCACAAAGTATTTTAACTTTAATCATTGCCAATTATTGGTTTTAGTTTTAGGCCACCCACAGAGATGCTCTGGGCTTAATTCTGGTTCTATGTCCAGGGATCTCTACTGTATGTACTCTGGGGACCATACACAGTGCCTTGAATTGAATTGAACAAAGAATTAAGCAATACAAACACTTCAATTCCTGTATTTTTGTCAGAAAATACAAAGGACTTAGATGCATGAAATAGAGCAAGGAAAACCTCTTCAACAAATGATGAAGGTGAAAACTAAATGGCCACATGTGAAAAAGATGAAATTGACCCTTAGATCACACATACTGTCCAAGGGTAACATGAAAATCCATTAGAGACCTTAATATTAAACCTATTTCTATGAAGTACAAGAGGAAAACACAGGCAGAATGCTTAAATAACTTGACCTCAGAAGTCTTCAATGTTATGACCCAATTGACAAAGAAAATTAAAAACAGAAATAATAAATGAAGCTATATAAAACTAAAATGCTGGGGCCAGAGAGATAGCACAGCAATGGGGCATTTGCCTTGCATGTGGCCAACCCGGGAGGGACCTGGTTTGATCTCCAGCATCCCATATGGTCCCCCAGTCTGCCAGATGCAATTTCTGAGTGCAGAGCCAGGAGTAACCTCTGGCGCCGCTGGGTGTGGCTCAGAAACCAATCAATCAATGAATCAATAAATAAATAAAGTTAAAAAGAATAAACTGAAACACTTCTGAAACTGCAAAATAAATGAGGACAAGAAGATGCCTTATTGACTGGGAGAAAATATTCATACAAGGGACTAATATCCTAAAAACATGCTTGAAGTATTATCATGTATTCATGGGAATTGAACATGAGCATTCAACAGAAAAATAAATTCATCATAAGATGGGGAGATAACGGTGAAAGGAAGCAGACTATCTGGTGGAGGGTGTGGTGTTGGAACATTGTATGCATTAATCACTATCATTAGTAGATTTAAATCATAGTGCCTCAAACATTTTTTAAATGGGCAGAGGCTATATTCTTCAAAGGTGACATAAAGATGGTGAACAGGCACATGAAAAAATGATGTTCATCATCACTATCAGGGATATGTAATGATAATGAGATATCTTACACCAGTGAGAATAGTTTATATTATAAAGTCCAGAAACAATTAAGTGGTAGGAGGATATATCAAGAAAGGAACTTTCACACTGCTTGATTCAGCCTCTTTGAAATTGGTTTGGTGATATAAAAAACAAAAATACCTCAAGACATTTAAAATAGTTTTTATATGATCCTGCAATTCCAGTTATGGACATCTACCCCCAGGAACACAAAATGTTACTCCAAAAGGATATATTCACACTTGGTTCATTGCAGTCTTACTTAAAATAGCCAGGATATGGAACAATATAAATGTGCAACAACAGATGATTATATAATGAAATTATGTGTATATATACACAATGGGATATTTACTGCAATTTGAGTGGAACTGCAGGAAGTCATGCTAAACGCTGAGTGAGAAAAAGAGATGACAGTTACTCTCACTTGAAACAAAGCCTGCTCATCTGACAAGGTTAATATCCAAGATATAAAAAGAATTACAAAACTTAACAAAAAAGGAGCCAAAGCAATAGCGCAGCTATAGGGCATTTTTTTTGGGGTCACACCCGGCAGTGCTCAGGGGTTACTCCTGACTCCATGCTCAGAAATTGCTCCTGGCAGGCACGGGGAACCATATGGGGCACCGGGATTCGAACAGATAACCTTTTGCATGAAATGTAAATGCCTCACCTCCATGCTATCTCCCGGGCCCCAGCTGTAGGGCATTTTGCCTTGCATGCAGATGACCCGGGACAAACCTGGTTCGATCCCCGGCATCCCATATGGTCTCCCAAGTCAGGAGCAATTTCTGAGCGCATAGCCAGGAGTAATCCCTGAGTGTCACTGGGTGTGGCCCCCCCAATAAAAACCTTCAAAAAAATCCCAAATAATTCGGGGCCCGGGAGATAGCATGGAGGTAAGGCGTTTGCCTTTCATGCAAAAGGTCATCGGTTCGAATCCCGGTGCCCCATATGGTCCCCCGTGCCTGCCAGGAGCAATTTCTTAGCATGGAGCCAGGAGTAACTCCTGAGCACTGCCGGGTGTGACCCAAAAACCAAAAAGAGAAAAAAAAACCCAAATAATTCAACAATAACAACAACAACAACAACAACAACAACAAAACATAGGAGTTAAGGCATTTGCCTGATCTTGTTCAATCCTAGGCACTACATATAGTCCCCAGAGTACATACAGGAGAGATCCCTGATCATAGAACCAGAAGTATGTGCTGAGCCTCTGTGGGTAACTTAAAACCAAAACCAAATCATATATATGGTCAACAGGTATATGAAAAATGCTCCCCATTATCGCAGAATTAGGGAAATGAAAATAAAATAACAATGGAGGGCCAGAAAGATAGTACAGAGGGTAAGGTGATTCCCTTGTATGAGGTGGCCTTGGGTTGATAGCCAGAATCACATGCCAAAATCACATGTAGGTTTCCCAAACCCTGCCAGGGTAACCCCTGACTACAGTGCCTGGAGTAAATCCTGAACACAGTTGAACATGACACAAAACCAAAAAAAACCCACCCACCCACCCAAACAAACAAACAAACAATGATATCACCTAAGTAGTGTGACTGGCACACACAAAGAAGAACAAAAGTAAAAATACGCCGTAACCAAACATTGCTGCTATGGATATGGGAAAAATGAACCCTTACCCCCTGTTGGTGGCAATGTCAACCAGTTGACATTGACAAAGAGACATTTCAGTCTCTTTGGAAAAACAACCTGACATGTCTCACAAAACTAGGAATTGAGCTTCTGTGCGATCCAAGGGCCCTCAAACTCTATTCCAAAAAGACATCTGTGCTCCTATCTTCATAATGGTATATAGACACAAAGGAATATTAGCTATTCAGCTTTATGACAAAAATCACACAATTTGCTGCCATATGGAGTTACAGGGTATCCAGTTGACTAAAGTCAGACCAAGGAGAAGAAAATAGAAAGATCTTTCTCATATGTGGGATATAAAGAAATAATAGTACGGAAATACTAAATCATCAAAGATAACAGAATCTGAAAACTGATCTACAGAACTGAAAAAACAAGGGGCCAGAATGATAGCATAGTGGTAGGGCATTTGCTCTACATGTGGCCGACTTGAGATGGAGTCGGGTTCAGTTCCTGGCATCTCATTCGGTCCCCCGAGCCTATTTCTAAGAGCAGAGCCAGAAGTAATCTCTGATCGAAGTCAGGTGTTACCCAAAAACAAAAATACAAAAACAAATGAAAAAAAAAAGAGAGAGAAAAGAGCATAGTATTAGAAATCCTCAATGGAAACTATCCCGAGATGAGTGAATGGAACTAAGATTTAAGAGTTCTAGGGGGATAGGAGTATGTTATGGCATAGCATAAAGCATAAAGCCAAAGGACACTAGTGAAGGACACTTTGCTGATGGGGAAGGTACATTAAAACCATAATGTTAACTCTATTACACTATTATAACCTCATTACATATACAATAAAGACTCAGAAAATAACATTTTCTTTATAAAGTATATATACTTTATAAAAATAACAATAGGTTATTCATTATGTAGTGCTTGTTTCTTGAGGGGTTGCTGAGTTTGCACCTATGACCTCAACTGAGCGAAGCAACTGCTCTGCCATTGAGCTATATCCAGTCCCCACAAACATTAGTATATTCTGTAACAGTGCATGCATTAGTAAATAAATCAATCATTCATCTCCCAATATATTTACTTTGAAGGTAAGCTGTTTGGTACTGTGGTGGGGATTCTTCATGGTATACCACACTCTGCACAATTCCATGAATAGGGTTTAATAAATTTGGATCTTGGCACAATGACAGCAGGGTATTGATCTTAGAGTCCAACAAATTATGCCTAAAATAAAGTCAACAGAAAAGCATTTTAAAGAATAATAAATGAAAATGTATAGTAGAAAACATATTGCATATTTCATGGAAAAATGATAAAAATGAAGGAAAATGAATGCTTTTTTATTTTCTGGCGCTTTCCCAAAATTGGTATAATGAATGTATTTTTGTCTTTTTATGTTATTTTCATTAGTCATTAGAAAAAATATGGTAGAAACAACCAATTAGTGGGTTATACAACCACATTTATATTGTAACTGTATGCTCAAAACAAGATTGGCTTCTATTTGCCTCTCAATATGCCTTTTTGCTGTTTGTTAATTTTGCTTAATAAGTGCTGAATCAGACTAAGTAAGAAAAGCAAAATTAGAGAAAGTAGATTAATACATATTTTAATTCAAACTTAAAAGGAAATTAACTGGGTCTAATCTAGCTACGCTCCATGAATTTAAAGTACTCAAAAATATATATAAAATTTTGTAATTTTTTTTGCCATACCAGGCAGTGCTCAGGGGTCATTCCTGCCTTTGCACTCAGGATTTAACTTCTTTCAGTGATTAAGGGACCATAAGGAATGCTGGGGATCAAACCTGGGCCAACAGTGTGCCAACAAAACACAACTATCTAATGTACTATCTCTCCAGTCCCCAAATACAGACTTTTAAATCAGATTAACAAATAAGGGGAAATAATGACATAATTATAAGACTATTTTAGAAATAAATTGCCTAATTTTCTTTAGATTTTAAAACTTTGAAGCTATTATAATTTAAGCCCTTAAGATTGTCCCCTGAGCCTGCCAGGAGCGATTTCTGAGCATAGAGTCAGGAGTAACTCCTGAGCACTGCCGGGTATGACACAAAAACCAAAAAAAAAAAAAAAAAAAAAGATTTAATAAAATTAATTCATTTCTCATGTAGGTTAGTTAATTTTGTGTTATGACTCAATTGCATATAAAACAAATGTTCTTGCATAAAAGAAACCAAAATATACCTGTTAACAGTTTGCTCAAAAGGAAAATTATTTATTATGATGAACTTAAGAAAATTAATAAACAAAAAGTCTGACTTTTCTTCAAGTAGGCTAGAATCAGTCTCAGTACCCATTAAACCCAGTTTCTCTAATTACACTTTTATATTCCCCTCTATACAACCAGATATCTTTTTTTCCTAAGCAATTATAAAGCATTTGAATTAATGAAAAAGAACAAAAGAAAATACTTACACAACTGGAAAAACTTTGGGGAAAACAACACTGGCTTCTGCTAAGTATTCATAAAGAATTCGCTGATCAAACTCATCTGTGGTATATTTTACCAGTGTAGCCTGCGAACATGCAATAAAAGCAAACAAAAATTTATTTTATGACTAAATAGGTAAATGTTTTGGTAAAAAAAGAGAAGATGATTTTATTATTTGTTGTTGTTGTTTGTAATGTTTAAATATCACCTAAGAATGGAATAGAACAAAAACTTGAGAGAGAGAGAAAGAAAAAAAAAAAACCCAACAGCCTCAAGAAGCAAAAAAAAAAACCTTACAAGAACAGTCAGAAGAAGTGCTTGGATCTTCGGATCAGTAAGTACTTCTTCATCCAAAAGAACATTTGATTCAGACACTGAAACTTTACGTAAATGCGGGTGCTGCTGTGATGAGGAAATCCTTTGAGTTTCTAAAGTAAGATATAAATAATCATCTGTTTAGTTGAACATTTTAATGTTACAATTAAGCAGCTTTTTAGTTGGGATTTAAAACATCAAAATAAACATACAGAAAATTATACTTTATATAAAAAATTTTGGCTAGCTACCTACAATGCTTTATACTATTATTTTTTACTGTTTTAAGGATAATCATCAACTTAAGGACTATAAAGTTTATCATTTGAAAAAGAGTAAATGTTTCTGTATTCACCCTAAAGATTCTATGTTAGTTAGCAATTAATGGCTCTACTGTACTCTCTCACCATATTTTCAAAGATCTATATCAATTATTGTTTCTCACCCATTTCATAATCGGTTTCTGCTACCCTCCTCATTTTAGGTGGTGTTGTGATTCCTGATTCCATTTCTTGCCTTTTAGGAGCCTTTGTGTCTGATATCAAGTGATCAAAACTTTTCCTGGTTCCTAGAAACAAAAATTACAGAATATGGAAGTTCATTAAGCACAAGGTAATTAGGAATATACTAAAGAAAAGTATGTATGGACAAAAATGTTTATACTTTTGCTTCAGGATTGCAAGAAAGCCTTAAATATCTCTTGGGAAGAGTTTTTCTCTTTAACCCTTCATCTTCCTTCCTTCCTTCCTTCCTTCCTTCCTTCCTTCCTTCCTTCCTTCCTTCCTTCCTTCCTTCCTTCCTTCCTTCCTT
>PVKC010042643.1:0-11906 GCA_004027635.1 Crocidura indochinensis | reverse complement strand
GGTTGAGAAGATAGAAGGAGTTTGAGTGGAGGAAGGAGGAGTAATGTATAACAGTGACTATATACAATATAGGCATGGATTGTTTACAATATAGATTAGGAAAACATAGAGGAGTCCACTGAATACATACTCATGCCTACTTAGAGACTTTATAATCCTCTGTTTGGTTTATGACAGAAAAATGTAGGTTTTGAAATAAAATGAATATTTTATTAATATGATTTTAAGAATCAGATATGACATCTTTTTGTGTATTCTAATTCCCAGGAATATAATCTACATTACTGTGAAAAATACTTTTAAATATATTTTAGATAGACTCTGATGGCTAAAGATAAGTCCTGCCACTATTGGATAGCAGTGCTCATAATTTTCTAAATTAATATATAAATGTGGACCTCAGCTTGTTACATAGATATTCAATCTTATATCTCCACTAACAACCACATTTCTCTTTCCAATCAAGTTCTATTAACTTTTGTTAAGTTTAACTATTTTTGTGTGCTTGAAGTAATGTGACTCCTCCATTGTTCAAATTCACATATTTATTATATCTTTGTTTCATTTTGAAAAGATTTCAAAAAATTTTAGGCCAAAGATAATTCATTTTTTGGTTGCCCAAAGTATCTTAGTTGAGTATTTTTTTACTGGATTATATTTGAGCTGGATTATATTTTACTTAACTTTTATTACAAATTGTCACACATTTTGTCTAGGTGTTAGTTAGCTTTTATCAAACAAAAATAGTTAATATTACATTCTTAAATTCTCAACAACATTCCTCTTTTTAGTTTGCAGATGACCTTCAGAACTTCTATTATCATTGATCTTACCTCAAGGTCGAGGATATAGTATATGCTATAATGTGTGTGTTATTGCACACCTTGTATTCTTTTGATACCATCATTACTGGGTCTCTGAAATGAAAGGGGGTCAGGAATGTCAGATGCTTCTTCAACTTACTTCCTTGACCCATTGTGACCCAAGGGTGTTGTATAGTCAAGTGTGGAAAGGAATTTACTCTCTTGCCCCCATTTCCCCAACACATCTTGCCTAGAGACAGCTTTAGACAGTGTTAGCAGTAGAATGTCTATATTCAGTTCAGACAAAAGAGTCATTCCTACTTTAGAAAAGATTTATGATATCTTTCCTTCAACAAGGAGCAAGACCCCTTTAAGTGTCTATTGAAGCACAGATAATATATGTATTAGAAAACTAGACAAAGGTGACTGTGTGTTTTTAACATATGGGAACTAAGTCTATTTACACATATATAAAGTTATATTTCCAAAGGTACAAATATATATTCATATAAATATTAATATAACTGTAGTTGTGTAATAGATTTTTGAATTTTATGAGTATAGCATGAGAGTCAAGAGAGAGATATGCTTTCTCAGCTGTGAAGTATTGTTAATCATGTTCCATAGTTTCACATACTGCTCCAGAAATTTGATTACTTTGGATAGTCAGTTGTTCTATGTCATCTTGTTATGATGGGAAATTGAAGGATGTAGTGCAAGGGAAAGTGAAGAGACTTGAAGAACATGGGCCATGGTGTCAGTCTTCAGCTTCTACTAAATGAATGTATTTTAGGATGATATTTGGTTCTCTTCTATTCAACTTCATTGTACACAGTGAAGAGAGTAGTCTATTATTTTGAGAATTAAACCACCTTCACTATATGTGTATATGTTATACATATATATATGTTATACACCTTCACTATATATGTATAGGTTTGATTATATGTATATGTATATGTACATATACATATATATAATCAAACCTGCCATACTTGGCAGAAAATTTTATTGTTTTCCTGTCTTGTAACAGTTTGTATTATAGTTTGAAAGAGGCAATTGCCCTGGCAAATTTTCTAACTTTGGAGATTACTGAATGAGTCTGAAGATTCATTTTAAACACCAAGAACACCAGTAATATGATCTATGTGGGTTGGCAAGAAGTTCAGGGTTTAGTAAGGAAGAAAATTTAGGTGAACAATGTTTGAGGAATTTGAATCAGTAGTATCTTTAAGTTATAAAGTACTTCCTTGGATAAAATAGGAAATTTGAACAGATTATTAGATTGTCTCTGCAATATCACCAGGGTTGCTTGTTGAGAACATAGTGAAATGAGGAAAGAATCAATTTGTCAGGCTAATCTAATAACATGAGAGAGAGAGAGAGAGTGGATCAAAGGAGATTGGTCCACTGAAGTTGCTAAAGTATTGACTACATGATGATAGTAAGTAGAGGTGAAAATTTCATAAATATCCTATTTTTGGTCATAAAAATGTGCAATGTTACAAAGTTTTAGCAACAGATTATAGTCAAACTTCCTTCTTTATGGTGGAGATTTAATACAATAAATAGGGTGCTTGCTATGCACGCATTCAACCAGGGTCCAATTCTCCGCATCCTACTAGTCCTGAGAGCTCAACCGGATTCTTTGTGCACAGAGACAAGAGCAAGCTTTGAGCACAGCTGGATGTGGCTCAAAACAAAAGAACAAAACTCTCAAAGCGTTCCTCTTTCATTCATCTGATAACAACATATATGAGTATTAAATACTTTTGCAAGATTTTTGCATCATATGTATCTCAAAGGTTCAGATAAATTCTTGCACATTTAGAAAAATGTGCATTCTTTTTTGAGTAGTTTTAGGTTCATTGCATAATTGGGTCAAAAGTGGAAAGACTCCACATATATGTCTGCCCTGAAGATCATATATACTATGTTGTTGGCTTATTGCAAGCTTCAGATTTGAAGTTGGTAGAGATGAATTTCAGGGTGCTAGAAGTACAAAACCAACAATGTGTCAGATCATCTGCTATAGATTAAATTGTATCTACTAGCAGTTGAAAATTTGGAATAAATAAATAGTAGGAAAATGCATTTCAATTTTAAATACAAATCTCTTGCTTGGTATTTTTAACTATTATAAATTCACATAATTAGGAAAATAGATATCTACTCTGAAATTTTCTAACCAGGTTGTGAGATGGGAAAATTCTGTAGGAACCTACCTATTCAAGAGAACAGTGTCTACCCAGAAAAGGAGACAAAGTCCATTCTCAAAATTGAGGAGCAATGTGAAATCTTTGGGAAAATATCACATAATTGGAAACTTGGTTTCTGGATTATAATATTAACTCTATCTATTATTGACTAAAATATTACTAAATCTATATAAAATAACTGTAACAACCCTTGAAATATCCTTTCTCTTTGATTTGTTGACTTTCTTTTCTTAGTTTTATCAAAGTGTGGAAAACTACAGAGTATGTGTAAAAGATGACATTTTAATGTTCATTGAAAAAATATATTAGCTCTGTAATATATGGGTAAAGAATTCAAATCCATTTCTACCCGCTGCCTGAACAATGGTAGTGGAGAAGCTTAAATTTTCTGCTGGTGGACTGAGCAAAGCAGCTCATAAGTTTGGAACTTGTCAGCGTTTCCTTATTGATATAATATATGAGTCCAATATGGAAAACTTCAAAAGTATTTTTATGATTTTCATTTTCAGTCTTCAAAAATAAATGTGGATTCTTCTTGTTAGTTAGAAATGAGACAAGAGAAAAGGGGTGTATATTCATTCAAAGAGCTAAAGATGACTTGCTATTAATCTTCAGTTCTCCTTGAACTACAGCATTTTCATTCACAATGAGATGAAACAGTCTAACACTACAAAAATCATCTTGTTGAACAAACCGAAAGGATGCATTTTTATAGCAGTGTCAAAAAGGAAAGTGAGAGCGAAAGAGTGAGAGAGAAACAGAATACTTGTCCCAGAGACAGGCAGAGGGTGGAGATAAAAGGAAAATGGAGGAGATTGGTTGCAGGACTGGTGGCAGGTTTGTACTCTATGACTAAAACCTAACTATGAACATTTTTGTAACCATGGTGCCTAAAGAAAATATTATGTAAAAAGAAGCAAAGAGAATTATAAGGAGAAAAAATATTGATCACAACTTCAGTTATGTAGCCCAAACCCAATGATAAAGGTTTGAGTTGCTATTGTTTGTGTTCTCTTATCTTTTTTCAAAGTCTAGATAGAAGTGAGATCATGCCCTCCCCCCTTTTTATAACTTATTTTACTTGCATTTTTAATCCTCCAGTATTCTTCCTGTTGTCACAAAGGCAAGATTTCATCTTTTATTATAGCTAAGTAGCAATCTAGTGTGCATATATGTCCCATCTTTATTCTTTCATATACTGTTTGTCACTTGGGCTGGGCTGTTTTCCATACCTTGGATACTAGAAACAGAACTGCAGTGAACATGGAAGTATGTATACTTTATCAACTTAGTGTTTTTATATTTTTGGACTTATAGTAGGAGTGGAATTGATGGATGATATGTTAAGTCTGTTTGGCATTTGAAAAAAACTTTCATACTGGTTTTGTATGAATTGCTTTTGGGCTCAAGTCTATAAGGGCAGTACTGAAACCAATATAGTGGCATGTGTATCTATGTTTTAACCAGAATATTTTATGATTTCCAGTCTTCTATCTGAACCTTATATCCATATTGAATTTATTTTTATATATTCTTTGATATAGTGGTATAGTTTCAGTATTTTACAAGTGACTTATACTTTTCCTAGCATCATTTGTTGATGAGCTTTCATTTATCTCTTATACATGACTTTTGCCACCTAATTGTTTAAACATATTTTGATTTATATTTTATATTATGTTTATTTTTATTTCATTACCACACTGTTATGATTATTATATCTATAAGTTGTAGTATAAAGTCAGATAATATAATTCCTCTGACTTATTTTCTTTTTTTATTCCTCAAGGATTTTTTTTGTCTATTTGAACTATCTTGTGGTTCCAAACAAATGTGTATTATATATCATCTATATCTTTGAAAAATACTATAAAAATTTAATATGGATTGCACTGAATCTGTAATTTTTTTTGACTATAATAGTCATTCTAACAATATTTAGTTTTCCAATTTATAAACATGGATATATTTTCATTTTCATCTTTTATTTCTTTTGGTGGTATCATAGTATTTTTGTATGAATTTTGCATTTAAAATTTCCATGAATTTTAAAAATATTGTAACTTCCTAAACTATTAAAATCAAATTAAAACACTTATTCCTGACCAATTTGATAAAGTTATAAACCTTTAGCATAGCAGTCTATGTTTTTTATTAAGCTCTATCAATTTGAGTTCTGAGATATAAACATGACCACAATTTACACATGTTGTTACTTTGCTCTGAAATCTTGCCCCTTTATTTCTATGTCATTCTTGAAAACTCTTTGTACCCTTCCCTTTCTTGTTGAAGTTTTCTGAATCATCAATCCATGTATGTATAAATAAAAAATTTGGGGACCATTTTCTCATACTCTATCATAAAGAAGTTGTGATAATAAATATATTTGTTCATGTTGCACATGTTTACATGTTTGAATTCTCTTCCAGCTCTGGAATGAACTTTCACTTACCCATTTCCCCTAACATTAGAAATTTAACAGGATCTTTTCACAGAAAGAAATTATTGATTGAATGGAGGACAAGTATTAAGTCATTTGGCTAAGGTGACATAATTATTAGAAGCAAAGTTACCATAAACTTCAAATACCTACACCAAAATTTTCACTAGTCAATCACTTTTGTCATTTATTCAATGAACTTTTTCAATTTTTCCAGGGTGGTTAAGAAAAGAAGTAGAACTTGCCCTGGACCAAGGAGGTAGCACACAACCCCCCTCTGTCCTTTTAAATATTTGTATGCTGAATTTAGAAATTATGACATTTACTCCCTAAAACACATGCACACCAATTACACTAAGAATGAGTTTGGAATCAGACAGTATATGCCTTTTTTACAGATGAAGAAATTGAGACACAGATTTGTGCCCGATGACTATACTATTACTCAGTTTCCTTTCCATAATATGAAACTATATTTTCAAAGTTATTATAGACACTAGATCAAAGAACCTTTGATTAAAAAACCTAGACTAATGCCAGACATACATTCTACTTTCTAAAATTCAGATTTAATGTGTCATTTTCCCCAAACTATAATCCAAAATCCAAGGACACCAAAATGACTGTTGCATTGTTGTGAAAAGAAGATGAATTGCCTGCATTTCACACACACTTTAACAACTCCAGAGTGTCTTCAAATTAGAGCTCCTTATCATTCATTAGCACAGTTGCAGAAAAGTGATAAACCCCACTGCTTACTTAGCCCTCTAACCAACTGGGGAAATCCCATATTCTTTTATCATTTGAATTCTGACCTTAAAGATTTCACTCTTACCCTAGGGCTTAATTTATCTTCTGTTAAAAGCAGTGGTTTTCCCTTACATGGAAACTGCTATGCCCTGAGTATGTGCAGTGAGACTGAGAAACATTCCTGCCTGTTTCATCTCAGATGCAAAAGAAATGCCGCTTCCACTCTCTCCTTTCACAGAGGGTGGTTGGGGTTTTGATTGCAGGGTTGCTTATTACAACTTCAGGCTGCTATTGCGCTTTCTATGTTATAGTTTTAAAAGTTGATAGAATGCCATAACTGGCATTGAGTGAGTCAAGTTCATATTTGTTTTACCTATTGTACATCCCAGCATACTTCCTGATAGTTGAGGGTTTGTGTTGATTCAAGTCTACCTGGACAAATATGCATAAAATGTGAATTCAACAGATATTTCACTTAAAAACAAAGAAAGATTTGTGTCTTTAGATTGCCCCAGAACCTGAGGGCTACTGAGAATTATAAATAAATTTGGCTTCACAGGCTTGCAGTCATAAATGACATTTTTTAAAATTATGGAAAGGAGGAGATTTGAGTTGTACAGGAACCTTCCATTTAACTCCCCTCCTCCCAAATATGCCCAAAATTTAAAGAGATCTCCTCTAAATATAACTCACAGTTGAAAAGAAGCCTTTGATTCCTCGTTATTAGGGAAAACCCTGTTTAACTATTTATACCATTGCTTTGTTTTCTTAAAATTGTCACAGAAGGAACATGGAGCCAACCTCCTTAAAATTCTATTTTATCACTCCTTGGCTGATGGGCATAGTCCAGAATGAGAAAATTAGAAACAGCTGGGGCAGAAATAATATCTTTCTTTGAAAAGACAGTCACAATTACTTGAGGAAAATCGAGATGTGCTACAACAGTACAATGCGGTTTCTGGTCTGTCACCATATGCATCACCAGAGAACTGGCTCAAAAACCCAAGTTTTGGGCCTTGACCTACTGTATTAGTAATTCTTGGAGTAGGTCAAAGCCTAACAAGAATGGTACTTGTACTTATAAATTTTCTCTTAATACTTTATCTGGGGGGCTTACACAGTAGGTAGGGTGTTTGCTTCGCACATGGCTGACTTGGGTTTTATCCCCAGCATCCCATATGGTCCCTAGAGTCTGCCAGGAGTGATTTCTAAGCTCAGAGCCAGGAGTAACTCCTGAGCACTTCTAGGTGCAGTTCAAAAAACAAAACAAAACAAAACAGACTTGATCTTTATCAAAATAAAGATACAAAAGGTATCCAAATTGGAAAAGAAGCCATCACTATTTTCAGATAGACAATAATGCATTAAAAACCTTAAGACTACAAAAACATCTTATAAATAATAACTGAAGAGAGTAAATCCATTTACAGAATTAATACACAAAAATTTCTGACATTTCTATATGCGGATAATGGACTAGAAGAAAAATGAACTATAAAAAACTATCCTTTTTAAGATAATACCTCAAAACATCAAATACAAAGGAAGCAACTTAGCAAGAGAGATAGATTTGTACAGAGAAAACTATAACTACTGCTAAAAGAAATAGAAGCTAGAGAATGAAATTATAAGAATTTGAAACCAGCCCGGAGAGATAGCACAGCGGTGTTTGCCTTGCAAGCAGCCATTCCAGGACCAAAGGTGGTTGGTTCAAATCCCGGTGTCCCATATGGTCCTCAGTGCCTGCCAGGAGCTATTTCTGAGCAGACAGCCAGGAGTAACACCTGAGCACCGCTGGGTGTGGCCCCCCCAAAAAAAACAACAAAACAAACAAACAAAAAACCCAAAAAGAATTTGAAACCATTATTTATAATATTAACAGTACTTCATGCAATAAAAACTAAAAACATAAAAAAAAATTCTAACCTAAAAATGACTTGGGTCTACTTTTAAATAAAAAGATACAAAATTAAATGAATACATGTAAACAAATTGTTAAAATGACATTTTTAAAATATGACAACAGAATAACTTGTCATAGATGAGAAATTAGAAAATTAGAAATTAGAAAAGCTGACTTCAAGCTCCAAAAGTTTTCTTTGCAGTTAACTCCTAGAAAGAGGGGGTGAACTTATGTATTTCAACTTTCCTTCAAGATGAACAAATGTACCACTGAATAAAAATTCTAATTCACTCTTTTTATTTGGGGGTGGGGTCACACCCGGTTACGCTCAGGGTTTACTCCTGGTTCTACGCTCAGAAATCGCTCCTGGCAGGCTTGGGGGATGCCGGGATTTGAACCAATGACCTTCTGCATGAAAGGCAAATGCCTTACCTCCATGCTATCTCTCTGGCCCCTCCAATTCATTCTTACATGCCCAGTGGAAATGTGAACACAGTACACCAAAATAATGTATAAGAAATTTCTGATCTTAAGTATTTGCTACTTTTCAAAACTACAGTACAAAGTACCTTAATCTCCATGATACACAGAGCAGGAGAATAAATAGTGGTATGTTCATATATGAGATGATGAGGACCGACTGAAACATTATGGAAGAATTTTACCAATCTGATTGTATGCTATGTTATATACTCCATTTATCTAAAGTACAAAATCATACAAATAAACTTTGTGGTGGTAGAAGCCTAGATAGCAGATATCCTTGAGAGTGATGGACAAATAGGAGTAGACCGAGGGATACTTATGGGTTTTTATAGTGGAAGCCTCTTACACTATAGCTATCTGCAAGCAGGCAAAAGGGTAGCAGCAGGTAGACAGGCAAGTTGTGGGGCCCAAAGCAGAAGTCTGTCTGACCGAAGGTCTTTATTGGGAAGAGTAGGACCACCCCCATGGGTAGAGAACAGGTAAGGCGGTAGGGGACAATTCAGAAGTTCTTCCTGCCCAGGTGTCCAAGCACATGCAAAGAAGCAATATCTTTTTTTTTAATTACCTCCATTTTCCTAGAAGCAATATCTTTTTTTTTTTTTTTTTTTTTGGTTTTTGGGTCACACCCGGCAGTGCTCAGGGGTTACTCCTGGCTCCATGCTCAGAAATTGTTCCTGGCAGGCACGGGGGACCATATTGGCACCAGGATTAGAACCGATGACCTTTTGCATGAAAGGCAAATGCCTTACCTCCATGCTATCTCCCGGGCCCCATCAATATCTTGATTAGAGTAAAAATCAGTTACTCCAAAATGTTTTTACTCATGTTCTAACTGCGAAAACCTGTGTTAATTATTTTCTTTGTGACAATACAGACTGCTAGGTGTTTGTTTATAAAAAAAATTTAAACAAATTGTTCAGAAAATTATTTCTTTTATTGTTCTCTTAAGTGTCTCTTTCATCTGTGTTTGGAATAAGTCTATCAAATGAGTTGATGCCATTCTATGGAGGCTCTGCATATTGTTTTTTAAATTACTAGGAACAAGAGAGTCCAATATTAAGAATCATATCTGGGCTAGAAAAATAGTACAGAGGAGAGGCACTTACCTTGCAAGTGGACAACCCTGGTTTAATCCCCAGCACCCAGATGGTCTCCAGAACACCTACAGGAAAAATCCTTGAGTAAGGAGCCAGGAGCCAGGAGTAAGCCTTGACTATCGCCAGGTATCGCCCCATGCCCATAATTTCAGATAATCATTCCACATCTAGAAATTTTGAGCATTTAAAATAGCTAGTAATTTTCAATTGGTAGACTCAAGTTCATAGCCAGGGTCCTATTTAACTGCTCTTTGCCTATTTGTATATAACCTAATTAGATGGAAGTAGAAGATAATGTGGAAGTTTTTTGTTCTATTTTCCATGTACTTTGGATCTATGTGGTGGGAAGGAGGGATCATTTGGGAAATGGAGGAGGGATCTTAGACCACTAGTGAGGGGATTGTAGTATTCTGCAATTTTAACAACTTCATTACAATTGTAAACATTTGTACATTAATTATAAAGTTTTAAATATAAAATGACTCAGATCAGGGAAACTTTTCAACCAAGTCTCTCATATGATGCATTGAGAGCTAAGGATGGAATGACTGACTCCATTTAAAGTAGTTAGTTTATAATTGCCTCATCCTGGTAGATGTAGAGGTGGTATAAAGCAAAGAATAAAGTTATATGTGTATATATATATATATATATACGATAAATGAAAATATTCTAAAGAAAAAAAGCGGATTTGGCCCTGGGGCCAAGCGGTCTCAGGATCATCAGTAGCATTGAGTGAAAATATAAAAAAGAGGTCAGATCTAAATTCACAAACTTTGAGGCTGGAGATAATAAAAACAGATGAGGTTCTGAACCCTGCCCCCCACAAATGCCCCAAATCAAAGTCAATGACAATAGAACGAAGAGACTTAAACTACAACAAGTTAAACACAAAATGGACCTGTTACTCTGGTAGTCCTACGAGCAAGGGGTTGGAGGTATGGGATGCATGTGGGGAAATAGGGTAGAGGGAGGTAACACTGGTGATGGAAATGGTCCGAATTTCTATCACTGAAAGCCTGAAATACAACTGTGAAAGACTTGTAATTCATAGTGATCTCAATAAAAAAGTTCTAAGACCCACTATTTCTATGACAGCACCTCTTTTTGAGTAACAAACATCATGATTAGTCAGTTGATGGAGTAACTATACCTAAGGCACCAAGTCATGTATACATATATACATGCATGTAATATTTTATATATGGTATATACAATATATGCATATATAGGGTAACAAAAATGTGATGGAAGAATAGCACAGGACAGTTAAATAAAGTCAGCATTAGTCATTCCCCATGACTGAGAATTAGGAACTATGTCATATCACAGGAGCTTGAAAAAAAAAACACCATTAATTTAGGCCAGAACAAAAGGTCTGAAAATTAAACACAAGGAAAATATCTCAACTAGTAACTGGTGGGAGTTTGTGAATATTTAATTCCCTTGAGCAAAACAACATTGAAGCAAATACTTTGCATTTTCTCTCTAGATGCCCAATAAAATGGATTTTCAATTGCCTAAGAATATTGGCTTGAGAGCGCACCTGATGCTCTTCTCTATCTTTTCTATCCTCTACCAGTGCTCTTCGGAGAATATTTTGCAAATAACTTACTTGCATTTAAATGCCTGATTCAGTATCAACTTCTGAGGACATTTAAACCCAGATGACGATCCTTGCACCATTCATATTGCATATCACTTGTGTGGTTCTTTTTTTCTCGAAGTTTCTGGTAGTCATTAAGAGAATCACCTTGCTGTTGAGGATCTTACTTATACTCTGTGTTGAAAAACTGCTTCCAACAACCACTGTGTGGTTGGTTTCCCACCCTTTTCTACATTATTGGTACCTAGGAAATAACCCTATCACTTTACTCTTTTTCATTGTACCAAAAAGGCTCAGAGGAGCCATATGTAATATTCTTGGTATATTTCAATAACTACACATTCCTGCATCCTTATGCTAGTCAAAGGCAAACACTCTCTTGGAAGTATCTAAAATATTGGATCATTACTCCATAAATGTTTTATTAAATAACTGTGAGATACATAGTTAAAAAGTTAATAGTTAGGGCCAGAGAGATAGCACAATAGATAGATGTTTGCCTTGCATATGGCCAACTCAGGTTGGATCTCCTGTATCCTATATGGTCTCTTGAGCCTGCCAGAAATGATTTCCAAGCACAGAGCCTGAGCACTTCCAGGAGT
>PVKC010042642.1:0-11920 GCA_004027635.1 Crocidura indochinensis | reverse complement strand
TGTATCTAACTTGGTTAAGTAGTAGGAGTCTATAGAAACAGTATTCACATGTAAGCCATAACTATGAAATAAGAGATTTCAAAGAATGATCATTGGAAACTATATATCCTCTAGGATTACCAGAGTGAATTGAGATTATTCAAAAGCACTGTATACATTATTTGATTAAGTCACTTATCTCTGGCTTGAATTTTGCATTCCAGTGGATGTTTTTTTTATTCTATTAGAGGATAGGAAACTCATTTCCTTCCTTGCAGCTCTCTCTCTCTCTATCTATCTATCTATATACATACATATATATATATATATATATTTGGACAGTTCTAAAAGGTCAAAGATTACTGATCAAGGTAAGTTAATCTAGTTGTTATAATGAAAGACCTGTAAATCTCTATCACTTAACACAATAAGGGCTTATCTCTTGTTCTCATCATCATCAAATTAGAGTTCCTGCACAACTGGCTCTTTTGACACCCTCACAAGCCTTTCACCTTGTGGTTCTCAGAGTTCTTTCCTCTGTACCTGAACAGCAGAGAAGGGAACAAAAAGTCCATTGGACAAAAAGCCCAGAAAGATCTCAGAATACATATTAGGGGAGAGGCCTAGCATACATAGACCCCATTCATGTTTTACTGGCCTGACACAAGTACATGATCACACTTAAAAAAAAAGG
This sequence comes from Crocidura indochinensis, assembly GCA_004027635.1. Taxonomy (NCBI): domain Eukaryota; kingdom Metazoa; phylum Chordata; class Mammalia; order Eulipotyphla; family Soricidae; genus Crocidura; species Crocidura indochinensis. Next base: position 11,247 of record PVKC010042642.1, on the reverse strand, counting down.
TGGAGGGGGGCTGGGTGAAAAAAAAAAGAAAAAAAAAGGTGGAGGATGGGGCCCAGGAGATAGCATGGAGGTAAGGTGTTTGCCTTTCATGCAAAAGGTCATCCGTTTGAATCCCGATGCCCCATATGGTCCCCCGTGCCTGCCAGGAGCAATTTCTGAGCATGGAGCCAGGAGTAACACCTGAGCGTTGCCGGGTGTGACCCCCCCAAAAAAACAAAAAAAATAAAAAAAAAGGAGGAGATAGATAAATAGTATAGCAAGTAGAGCACTTGCCTTGCATGAGGCAGACCAGGGATCCATCCCTAGCACCCCATATGGTCTCCTAAGCTTACCTGACCTTCCTGATCACAGGTGGGTGTGCTTACCTAACCCCTTCCCCAAACTGAAAAAATTACCCGAAGGACCCGGGGACTTACAGAATATCAGAATATCAGAGTCCCAAGGATGGATGAGTCACAGCTATTGGAGAGTACTAGGAGAGCCTATTACGGAAAAGTATACTTCCATTGTTCAAAATTTTCTTATGGTAGCTTGTACTTATAGGAGACAACTTCATTTTGGGTACTACTGACCATGTTAAATCCTGCGCATTTATATCTACATAAATTTGGTGACCATTCCTGGTTATATTCAGGTTTATTTCTGACTCTGTGATTGGACTCAGCAGATAATAGATATGTGGTGCCAGAGATCGAACCCAGGTCAGCAGTATACTTCCCCCAAAAAGCATCTTACTTGCCTCTAGCCTGCCCTATAGTCTTCAAATAACACTCCCTTGCTTCTAGGCTACTCATCTCATTATTCAACTTGTTCTCATATGATCTGGTTCATGTCACCTCACAATTTTCCCAATTTCAATTGCTCTATAGTATTATTAGAAATTAAACAAGATACTGTAATAGTGATTCTACCTTGAGATAATATGCATGTATTACTGCAAACTAACATATTCAGTTCCTGTGCTTGCTTCGGCAACACATATACTAAAATTGGAACAATACAGAGAAGATTAGCATGGTCCCTGCGCAAGGATGACACACAAATTCGTGAAGCACTCCATGTTTAAAAAAAGTATATTCAGTTCTTGGAAATCACATTGAACTTACTCCCTCTGGTTGATTGGTTTTTATCTACAGCTGCCAAATTCTATGTTGTTGAGGTTCAATATGTAGACAAGCTTGCTCTTGTGTTTCAATATGCGTGACCACGCTTAAGACAAAGTAGGCATCTGGTGCCAGCAGGAAGGACACTTGCCTTGCACATGGCCAACCTGGGTTTGATTCCCTGCATCCCATATAGTCCCCTCAGCCTGCAATGGCGCAAACCACCCTCTACCTCCGATTAGAAGTCAGCCATAAACAAAGTCAAAGGCTCAGATAAATCTTTGTAGTTCCTTAATTTGTGTTGGTGAGGAGGTTATGAAATAGAAGCTCTCATTTAATACTGGTAGTAATGCTACCTTGTCTAGTCCTACCCTATGGTAAAAAGATGGAGAGTACTCAATAAACTCAGAATCCAACTACCATATGACCCAGCAATCCTGCTTTGGGGTATACATCCCAAGACAGAAAACGTTCAACCAAAAGGATATATGAACATTGCTATTCATTGCAGTACTTAGAACAATAGCTAAGAGTTGGGGTCAACCTAGATGTCCAACAACAGATGAGTGGATCATAAAAATGTGGTTAATATAGATAGTGGAATATGGCATAGCTGTAAAGAATGATGATTATTTCATGCAATTAAATCATGCAATTTGCTGCAACCTGAATGGAAATGAAAGCTATTATTTTAAATGAAGTTGGTCAGAAGAAGGATATCATTTATGTGGTATTTAGAATGACTGCATAAATAAATGCAATGGTTAAATGAGGGTTGTCTCAAAATATTCTTGGCCCCAGAATGTACTGAGAAGGAAACAAATTGAGTGGAGGAGAAGAAGAAACACATATATGAAAGGATGCAAGCCAAGGGCCAAGGGGACTCAGGTGCATTGGTGAGGTTAAAAAAGGACAGAACTAAATATCCAAGCCAGAGCAATGACAATGATATATGAGACCCAAATTTGAATAACCAAACTTGAAAAGGTGCCTGTTATACTGACAGGCTGGAGCAGGAGGTGGTGGCATGGGATGGACTCTGGGGACATGGGTGGAGGACAGTTGGCATTGGGGGAGGTATTGGTCCTGAAACATTGTGTGTCTAAAACCAAACTATGAAGAACTTTGTAAATCACAATGATTATGCTGTTTTCCTTGAGTCCCACATCAGGTCCAATCAGGAAATCCTATCAATTTCACCTGCAAAATCCCAGTTGGGCCTGCCTTCTCTCTCTAATTATATCCCTCTGCTCTGATCCAGGTCATCTTCTGTTAATTGGCCTCCTAATGAGCCCCTATCTGGTGTGCCTAACAGCGATTCTCCTTGTACCCTCAACCAGCCTATTTAGAGACCATCACTGTTTTTGAACTCCCTACCCCATTGAAAACTCCAATATATCCAACATCACGCAAAGCTGAAGTTCATGCTCTATATGACTATAATGGCTGTGACCTTATCTCTGTCTCCCTTGACTCACTCTCTCTGTGCTTGGAATACCCAGTACGGTAGCCTATACAGGATTTTATCTCAGGGCCTTAGAACTTGGTTCTCTTTATGATGGAGCTTCTCTTCTCGATACGTAAAGAATGATCTGATCTATCCTCTTACTTCCTTTAGGACTTTGCACAACTGTCATATTGCCAAGAGGCCATAAGAGACATTTTACTTTGTTGTTTAATTTATTTTGGGGCTACAACCCTGTGCTGCTCAGGTATCACTCTTGGTGGAGTGTGGGGATCCTATGTGGTACTAGAGATAGAAATAGAGTTGGCCAACTCCAAGACAAGTTCCCTACTCACTGAACTATCTTGCTGTTCCCTTCCTGTCCCCTTTCTCACAGCTCTCTCTGAATCATCCTAACACAGTTCCCTTTTTTGGCCACACCCAACAGCGTTCAGGAATTACTCCTGGCTCTGCATTCAAAAATTACCCCTGGCAGGCTTGGGGGACCATATGGGATGCTGGGGATCAAACCTGAGTTGGCTGAATGCAAGGCAAACACCCTCCCCACAGTGCTATCGCTCCAGTCCCCCTAACCCATTTCTATTTATCTTCATACCTCCACTCACTACCTGATACAATGGATACATGGGTTCCCTTTTGTTTGTTTTGTTTGACTCCTCAATAAGGATGGAAATCAGCTGAGAGCAACTTGTTGTTTTTGTTGACCTTTGTAGCCGTGTCATAGCCAGAATAGGGCTAGGTCTCATGTTCAAGATTTGCTGAGACACAAATGCTTACTGTATCAGCTTTCTGACCTACGAGATCTCCATGGCCTCAAATCAATGGTCTTTACACAAAGAAGTACCCTTGACCTTTGAGGTTAAGTTCGTTTGTTTCCTTGTTTTGCAGTTTCAAAAACTAAGCTTAGGGCCTCACAAATACAAGTCAATCCAAAGCCCCACAGCCCCTGAGTTTGAAAGTCAAAATATTGACGATTTTCCCTAGTTTCATTTATTACCTTCCAATGTTTAAACTGCTGAATGAAACACCATCTTTGTTAAGGGGTAACCCCACCCCTCATTCCTATGTAACCTTTCCTACAAGAAAGACCTCCCATTTCTGGGAGGGGTCTTTGGTAGGTAACAAAAAGGTTTGGCCTGAGGGGGGCAAAGGGGAATTTGCATGGATGCAGGATAGAGGAGGAAGCAGGAGGAGATCTCTGAGGGACAAGGTACAATGCAGGGCTGAATAGGAATCCAGCGTAAATGGTTATTATAGGCCACACATGTTGGCCAGGGAAAATAAAGCTGATATTTCCTGAAGCCTGCCTGCATGTGAGTTTTCTACTTGCTGCGATCACCTGAGAACCGCTGGCTCAATAGGAGGTGGATACACGTGATCCTGTACTGGAGGAGAAAGGCCTGATCACCATCCACCTCCTCCAAGCCCATCCAAAGGGCCTTTTTAATTATTTAATTCTACACTAAGGCACTACTTTAGACTTTAGGCAAAACCTTCCAGTAAACCCCAGACCTTGCCCTTCCCCCTGTCTTCTGACTTAGAAGAATTTCCTGTGTAAGAACCAAAATTTCCTCTCAAATACTGTTGGCATAAGGTAAGGTTAATGCAAAAATCATCACAGTACACTTCAAACTCATATATGCATCCTTGATCAAGAAGGAAAAAATAAAAGCCAAATTTTCTTTTTTAAAAAGGAAAAGTCAGCATTTCTAAGGAAAAAAAAACTAAGAATTGATGTATAATAAAGGAGATTCACAGAAAACCCACTCAAATTGGAAAAACAGAGTAAAATGCAATTATTTTGTTGGTAGAGATTTGAAAAATATATTTCACAACCTTTTGCCAAAATCTAATGTCGCATTTGTAAAAGAAAATACTTCCAGACATTCCTTTAAGGTTTTGGTTCAAGGAATGCAAAAGAAAGTTATCCCAACATATGCCATGTCAATTGTTCTACTTGAAAAGCAGAAAATTTTCCCCAATGTTTAAACAAAATTGTTCTTTAGCCTGAGTTAACGATAAGTGCCTCAGAGAAGCAATGGAAAGACATGTGCACCATTTCTATGGTCATCCAGACAACATATTTTATAGAGAACATGTTTTATATGTCTGAGAAGAGAAAAAGGTTTTTCTCATAAGAGAGTGTTGGAAAAGGTGGAAATTCTACTGGGTCAACTAAACTGAACTAGGACATCTAGATACAGACATAGATACAGTACTAGTTATAAATAGATTTAACTATAACAGCCTCCAAAAGGAATTTGATCTTCTATATAATAAATGTATTCATGTACTTCCTTGAGAATCCAATTACATAGAGAAAAACTAATTTGGGGGCCTTCCAAGTAGTGTTCAGGAGGTTCAGGGGTCCCACTAGCAAATCTTTTGCAACTAGGTCTGGAGTTCAGAGCAAAGGCCCAAGGATACGGAATTAGTAACTTCCTATGGTGTTGTGGTTAGCCCAGGCCACTGAAATGGTGCTTGTGGCCCTCTGGGGCTGCACTCAGTGATATATGGGGGACTATGTGGTGCTGCAGAACAAACTGAGTTGGGCGCATGCCTAGCTTACATCCTAACTGCTCTACTATATTTCAGCCCCCAAAGAAATTTGTTATAAGAAAAAGCTGTCCCATCCAATAAGCATGAGCTATTTTTGCCTTCTCAGACAAGTCAGATACTCAGGAACAATTTCTGGAGTTCCTATGCATGCCAACATATTTGTATGCAAAGAATATATAAAATCGGGCCAGAGAGATAATACAGTAGGTAAGGTACTTATACATGTCTCACCCAGGTTTGATCTCTGACACCCCTATGACCCCCCAGAACAGAGCCAACAGGAAACCCTTAGAATAACTGAATGTGCCCCCAAAATTAAAAAATGTGATCAAGTCTTAAAATTGCCCTGAGTGAGGCCAGTTGAAGGGTAACAATTAAGCCAGATGCTATAGAAGGCTCATGCTACCTAGATTTCTTTTTCCCTTTGATTGAGGTATTACAGATGGAATCTCAGATAGACAAGGCAAGAGTTCTACCACTGTGGGGCTGGAGCAATATATTATACAACAGAGAAGGTATTTGCTTTCCATGCAGCTAGACCCTGGTTTGATCCCTGGCATTCCATATAGTTCCCAGGTGTAATTACTGATCACAACCCCTGAGCATTGCAAGGTATCATTTCTCTCCTTAGGCCAAAACGAGTTCTACTACTGAGTCACATATCCAGCCCAGAAGACTCATGACCATTTATTCATATACTCAACAAAAAATATACTGAGGTCCTGTTATATGTTAGGCACTTCTAGATATGTTGGAGACATCAGTGAAATAGACCAACAAAATCTCTGTTCCACAGCAAATTAGAGAGATAACCAGGAATACAGTATACTGAATACAGTATACAGTATTCATACTTTAGAAAATGAACCCTTTGTGAAAATAAAACATGAGATGGAACCAGAAGTATAGGTGGTAAGATGTGGGTTTGTAACTTACATTAAAATTCAGAGACAATGAGGCCGAAACAATAACATAGCGGGTAAAGCATTTGTCTTAAACAGAGCTGACCTGGATTCAATCTCCAGTACCCATATGGTTCCTTAAGCGCCACTAGCAGTGATCCTTGAGTGCAGAGCCAAAAGTAAACACTGAGTCTCCAGGTATAGCCCTAAAACACATACAAACACACAAAAGCCCTGAGCCTTCCAGGAGTTATTTCTGAGCACAGAGCCAGGAGTAGCCCCTGAGCACTGCCTGGTGTGACCTTAGAACAAAAAAACAAATATGAAAAAGGAGGAGGAGCAGAGCCATAGAGATAGTCCAAAGGTGAAGGTGTTCACCTTGCAGGCAGCAGGCTCCAGGTCAATCCCCAGCACCACATGGTCCCTCGAGCACTTACTTGAACAAACCCTGAGCTCAGAGTAGAAGTAACCTCTGGGTACTACTTAATATGACAGCCAACCACAAAAAAATTAAAAATATAAAAGTTCTCAAATGAAAAATATATAAATGTGATCTGATGCTGAAGAAGAGCACACCCATGGCAAAGGACCTGACAACAGCTTCTATCCCACTGATCTGCTGCCCAACAGTCTGAGCTGAGGATCCTCAGAGTAAAGTACTTGAATCAACTCTAAGAATATGGAGAATATTTGTTTCTAATTCCCACTTCATTGGGAATGACAGGTGTCAGTCATTTTGCATGATGTCCACAACGCAATACACCTGTGGAATTTATTTCTTTTCATGAGGGGCTACTTAAGCATAACATTGCAGGCTTTTATGGGAGAATGATACTCTGATATGGTAATTTGTCTAGCAAAATAGAACTTTTCAAAGATAACCAGGGGTGTTCAAATTTGAACTCTGTTCAAATATTTATGAAACATTGACTTTTGGGTTATGGGCTACAGCACAGCATCTAACTTGGTTAGTTCTGGTGCCAAATGCCTTCAAACTTCATTGACTTTCTTGGAAGTAGTACAAAGAAAGGGATTAGATCCAAACTTGTATAGGATTCTGTGTGGTCCAGAAATGGGGGAGTTTTTACAGATCCATGTGCACTCTCTCCATCTTTGGGGACAGTGAGTAATTCAGGTAGTTAAATCAATTGTGGCAAGACCTATGCTTCGAAGGAGGAGCAGAAAAAGTACTGATTTCTGAATGGTGAACTCTCTAAGGACAAACCCAGTGCTGCTGGTATCTGGGAGGGAATGTTGGCCACCTGAACAAGCTGCTTGTCTTGGCAAACCACTTACAGTCTCTGCTTTGTCAAGGATTCTGAGCTTTCTCAAGCATGAAAAGAAGGCTGGGAAATCAAATCTCTCCACTTAATCAGGAATGTATTAGAACGCTTAAAAATTAGCCTTGGCTCAGCTTAATGAAAAATTTCCCCCATTGTTCAGCAGAGGCTAACAAAATCCACTGTCAAATAATGTTTCCAGGGCCTGGAGAGATAGCTCAGTGGCGTTTGCCTTGCAAGCAGCCGATCCAGGACCTAAGGTGGTTGGTTTGAATCCCGGTGTCCCATATGGTCCTCCATGCCTGCCAGGAGCTATTTCTGAGGGGTAACCCCTGAGCACAGCCAGGTGTGGCCCAAAAAACCAAAAAAAAATGATCAATTGGAGAACTCCCAAAATGAAGATTCTTATTCGTCTGCCTCAAATTCACAGACATGGCAGACCTGCTTAGCCTTCTGAGCTGGGCTGAGTCTTTAAATTCACATGAAATAGACCTGTATTATGGAACCAGACGCTTCCATGCTGAAACTCAGCAGCCCGCTGTGCTCCAGAGTGAGATGACAGAAATGAGAGCTTGGGCTACTCCTCCATGCTGGGGTCACTGGATTTCTGCAGCAGGGTTGGACTTGAACTTTTCCTTCTTCCCTTGAGGTTTTTCTTTGATTCAGGTTCTATTAAGTTGCCCACACTGGCTAGTGATAAGAGAATTAGGATCGCTTCTCTAGCTCACCTCTCTCTCCTATCTTCTCTGCACATGCACACACAATCATTGGGTTTTCCAAACTCTTTAAGAGATTGCAGTACTAGTCCACATGTCTTTCTTCCCTGACATCGATTTGGGTAGAACGTTTGACACCCAAATCTCGCTTTTCATTACTCACTCTGACTAGCCATCTCCCATTGGACTGAACAAGAGTGAACCCGAACTTAACAGTCTTCAGAATGCAGATCAATGCAGGAGCAGACAAAGCAAACTGCCCATTCAAATGCTACCACTGTCAAATGCTGATGTGTTTAAATAATTAATGGTGTTTTCACTGGTGAGTCCAGTTTGATCTTTCATTGCTGGGATACCCTTGGGGTCTGGGACTCCCTGAGAAGCAGAGACATTTCGTATTTTTTTATTACAGGCTCATAATTAATTTATAGACTGTGATGGAGTCAGGTGCACCTCGTTGCAGTCCCATCTATCACTCTGGGCAGCGCCAGCATTAAGCAATGGCTTCTTCCCAGAAACCACTGGAAGGTGAACAGGAGAAGGCAAAAGGCAAATATGCCAGAGGAGGCAGAGCTTTCAGAAGCAGCATGAATGGCTCAAGGTCAAGAGTTTCCTATAAACTAAGCTAACAAAGGAGCATTTCCCAGTCATCTCCAGAAGGCGCAATGTGCTATGTGTTGTAGTGCAAATAGATTCCACAATTATCTCTGATCCCTACACTTCTTTATCTATTTTTCCCCTGATCTGTATTCTTCAGGAAACTTTTGACAGTACACTACACCCAATTCAAACTTGGAGAAATTACTATTGCTCCAGGGAGAAAAGGGGGGGGTTTCATCAAAGGACAATTTTAGCACATCAGGAAATGAGGTTGAAAATAGAGGAAAATACTGCAGCTTAATTACAGCACTGATAATATATAAGATGTGTCTTTTGGACAATGGCAGTTAAGTGTGGAATTCCTGTCCTTAGAACTTAAGGGTGCTGGATTGTAAGCACATGTAGATAAGTGGACAGAAAGAGGTGCAAAGTGCAAACACTAAAAGGACCATTCATTACAGACTTTCAAAGAGAGCAACCATGACAGAGGGAATGTTTACTATGTTCCAGTTTTTTATACAGTTTCCTGACTCCTGGTAAGAGTTTTCTATGAACGTACTCAAGAATTCTATTCCCATTACTGCCAAGTAGGAATTCCCACCCTCTGACCACCGAGCACTCTCTACAATTTCTATACAAAAGCTCTGTCTTACAGAGCAAAGGAAGGATGGGTTGCATAAATCAGGCCCCAGCCAGTAGAATCTGAAACAAGTAGTAGAGGGATAAAGAAATCTCTGAGCAAATTCATAAGGAGTGTTTCTCGGGGGAACTTGTCTAAGGCTGAGGGACAACGCCATTCTGAAACTGTTGCTATGGCACAGGGTCTTGTTTTATTGACTATTGAGCACATTGTTGTGTTTAAGTCATGTAAATGATGGTGACACAAAGGAAAAGGCCCCTAGCGGCCCCTGTCCACCACACTGGGGTCTCTCCCCCTTGACACATGCCATAGGGGGCTGGAGTTCTTGCAAAATGCCTCTCTCCCTGGGTGCTGTGAGCTGGTCTTTGGATACATTGCTGAGAGTTCCACATCTTTCAGAATCAATTCTGCAGGCGAAAAAGAATGCACAATGGCCAAGGCCTAGCTTTTGTTTTAAGGCCAGGATATTTCTATAGAAAGTTTCCATTCTCTACCTATTAGCACACCCCCCCCCAAGCAGCTGGTCTTGTCGAATGTCTCAACTATCCATTTTCTGTCACATGGCAGTAAAGTGGGAGACTTATTCTTTGTTTCCCACTTATATTTCAAATATGTGTATTTTAATTAAGTATTTTACTACAGCATTAATTCACACTGATTAGACATAATTACAGAAATAAAATATGCAGAATACATTTTAATAATGCCTGCCACCCCTGAGGGGACAATGAGGATCTAATTTAATGATCTAAGTGTTGTTTGAAAGCAGTGCAGAGTTTAAAAAAATACTAATACATTTTGAAATGGAGCTTAATCGTATTTTTGGATACAAATGTGAATGAAAAGGCATTATTATCGGGCTTTCGATTCTTCTAATTAAACACACACAGAGCAACATTTGTTTGCATCAAGACTCAACTGCCATCCATGAATAATAAAAGCCGGGTCCAATAAATACTGTTCCAGCCAGGGTACTTGAGTGAAAATGCTACTGTCATGTGTACCCCGGTTTCAAAAGGAAATGGTTCATGGTCCTAACTGTTGATTTTTGATCATCTTGTGTCAATGTCCACTTGCAGGTTTTGATACAATCGATGCTGATAAAGAATGTTAGCATTAGGAAAGCTGCGCACAGACGACTCGGAATAGACACCAGTTTTTTCATCTTCTGTCAACTTTGAGCTATTTCAAAATGCCAAGAGCTACAGAACACACTCTTCTCACTCGCTCTGGGGAGTGGTAGAGCTGAAGAGAACTAGCCTGGCAGAACTATATTTCCTATTATTCCTAGCACATCAATCTACTGTGATGGGTCTGGAATCAAAGCAGGTTTGGGCAATATGTCAACATTCTCAATTCAAAAATCTATTTCATTCATTCAGAAAAGAATTCTTTGGATAAATAGAGGAATTTTCTTTCTTTCATGCCTCATTTGCTCATCTAATAGGTTTTTGCTCCTTTGGTTTGGGTTTTTAGGTCACACTGGAGGTGCCCAGGGTTTACTCCTGATTGTGCTCATGGATTATTCCTGGTGGTGCTCAAGGTACCATATGAAGTACTGGGATTTGAACCTGGACTGGCTAGCATGCAAAGCAAGTATCTTGTCCATGTATGTTTTCTCCAGCCCCTTAAATTTTTTTTAAATTGAGGCACTGTGATTTCAAATACTGCTAATGGTCAGGTTTCATGCATCAAACATTCCAGCAGCAGACTCTCCAGAGTGTCCGTTTCCCTCCATTTCCCACTAGCCTGGTGTCAAGTTTCTTGTCCCCATTCCACCTGCAATAAACTTCCTACTCCAGACCAATTTCTCGGTTCCTGTTGTCTGGCCCTGACTTTTCAATACAGTACTTCAGATTGCCATAAGTCTGGTTGTGTCACTGACTCTATGGTGTTAACTTTCCAGTTGACTTTTAAAAAAAATTGGGTAGGTATCATTATGACAATGATATTTGGAAATGATCCCTCTGGACAAGAACTGG